>CAIGQZ010000217.1:14503234-14521753 GCA_903798205.1 Danio tinwini | reverse complement strand
TCTTTTAGACCCTTTCTTGCCAGCCACGCTGTGGAGTACTTGGACGCGTGTGATGGAGCATTGTCCTGCATGAAAATCATGTTTTTCTTGAAGGATGCAGACTTCTTCCTGTACCACTGCTTGAAGAAGGTGTCTTCCAGAAACTGGCAGTAGGATTGGGAGTTGAGCTTGACTCCATCCTCAACCCGAAAAGGCCCCACAAGCTCATCTTTGATGATACCAGCCCAAACCAGTACTCCACCTCCACCTTGCTGGCGTCTGAGTCGGACTGGAGCTCTCTGCCCTTTACCGATCCAGCCATGGGCCCATCCATCTGACCCATCAAGACTCACTCTCATTTCATTAGTCCATAAAACCTTAGAAAAATCAGTCTTGAGATATTTCTTGGCCCAGTCTTGACGTTTCAGCTTGTGTGTCTTGTTCAGTGGTGGTGGTTTTTCAGCCTTTCTTACCTTGGCCATATCTCTGAGTATTGCACACCTTGTGCTTTTGGGCACTCCAGTGATGTTGCAGCTCTGAAATATGGCAAAACTGGTGGCAAGTGGCATCTTGGCAGCTGCACGCTTGACTTTTCTCAGTTCATGGGCAGTTATTTTGCTCCTTGGTTTTTCCACATGCTTCTTGCGACCCTGTTGACTATTTTGAATGAAACGCTTGATTGTTCGATGATCACGCTTCCGAAGCTTGGCAATTTTAAGAGTGCTGCATCCCTCTGCAAGATATCTCACTATTTTTAACTTTTCAGAGCCTGTCAAGTCCTTCTTTTGACCCATTTTGCCAAAGGAAAGGAAGTTACCTAATAATTATGCACACCTGATATAGGGTGTTGATGTCATTAGACCACACCCCTTCTCATTACAGAGATGCACATCACCTAATATGCTTTATTGGTAGTAGGCTTTCCAGCCTATACAGCTTGGAGTAAGACAACATGCATAAAGAGGATGATGTGCTCAAAATACTCAGTTGCCTAATAATTTTGCCCTCCCTGTATATGCATTTCTTTTAAATTATACATACAGGCATGAACTAAAACTATGATTGAAGTAATTTTTATGAAAAAAAAAAAAAACGTGTTTAATATTATGCATTTTAAATCATGAGCCGGTGTCCGGCAAAGCTAATTAAGCTCTTACTAGGCTTTCTAGAAACAACCGTGCAGGTGTGTTGAGGCAAGTTGGAGCTAAAATCAAATGTATGTGTGTCAGGTATCAGTATATCTGGAGGATCAGAGTCTCGTGTTCAGCCCATGGTGAAGATCGAGAGGATTTTTCCAGGAGGAGCCGCATCTACGAGTGATGATCTGCAGGTAACAGATGAAAAAAAAAAAAACTGGATGAATCAACACATTTCCCAGTACTGGGTTGCAGCTGGAAGGGCATCCGCTGTGTAAAACATACGGGTATTCTGGATAAGTTGGCGGTTCATTCCACTGTGGCGACCCCTGATGAATAAAGGGACTAAGCTGAAGGAGAATGAATGAATGAATGAACACACACCAGTGTCTAAGCTCATGATATTTCTCTGTGTTTCTCAGGCTGGTTTTGAGCTGGTGTCTGTGGACGGCGTGTCTCTGCAGGACGTCACCCATCAGGATGCAGTGGACATCATTCGACAGGCCTTCAGTAATAAAAGCATTAACCCCATGCAGCTTGTGGTCAAAGTTCCCAGAGATCCCAGAGTCTCGTGACAAAGGATTCGTGCCTTACCGTATGTATTCATCACACACAATCATGAGTATTGTGTTTAAAGTGGCTAAAGAAGATTCCCCAAATAGAAATCTGACATTATGCAAATATATGCAAATAATATACATGACATCACAATTCATATTTGCATTTCACATATATAAAATGCATAAGAACAGGACTTGTGTTTGGATATATATTATATATTGGATATATAATTTTTGACCACGCTTCATTATTATTGTTCATTTATTTCTTGGCTGGAAATTAGAACTGAATTTAGAAATAGTTTTGACACAAATCTTTGTGCTTAACAAATTTAATTAAATATGTAGGGTAATGAATGGGTTCAGTGGAGTGAGTTTCCTCTGTTTCCTTACTCCATGAGAAAGTAAAGAGGCTGAGTGGAGGAGGCTCGTTCTTTATCCTCGCGCTGCAGATGCTCTGTTTAACTGTTTTCTCGCTAGTGAAGCGTTCAGGTTGTACACTTACAAAGTCCATCATGTAAATCAAGGGGTCATCAACTATATTTGTCAGAGGGACAGAGTTTTACCAGACAGTCTCTTTGGGGGCAGGACCCCCAAAAAGAAAATCATATAAAAAATCTCATTTTGGCTTAACATTATGTTTAATGTTTACACTTTTTCAATTTCATAACAAAACTGAAGGCATTTGATTCAGGCTCTCGTCACCTATACCACAGTCAACCACTAGGAGTGATAGATATTTTGCCTCAACTCAATTAGGCTAAGCTAACAAGGGGAAATGTAACTCTAGCCATTGATTAAGCACTGTGAGGAGCCCGTTTCAGCATTGTGATATTAATTCAAGCCCACTGAATGTTTCATTTGATGTGTGAACATTATTTGTGACCTGTTTTGTTCTGGTACCAGGTTATTTATTTACCAGTTGTGCCAGATTGTTTTTTTCTCCTTTTTTTAATCCGAGGCAGACATCCCAAGTCTCCCGGAAGTTCTGTGAGTCTCCCACAAATGCACAGAGACTCCCGGATGCCCGCAAACGAATGATAATCTCCTGGAAATCGTGAGTCTCCCTCCCGCTACTTAAATACGTCGCACCCCCTTCTCCACCGCATCCCTCCTTGCTCTTCATCACACACACGTCGCGCGCACTCCGCCTACACCCCACCCGGTCTTCACTTACACTAAAACCTGTTTGAAACAATAAATGCTTAACGCTGCATGGTCTGTCTGAGTCTGTCCTCATTTTGGAGTGTAGTCTAAATATAGTCATAAATGCTGCTTATTCTGACAAGAGACTCAGTTGTTGTTATTTTTAGTTGATTTAATAGTGTGGACCACTATTTTCTTTTTGATACTCACAATTTTGGAATCCAGTCGCGGGCCGGATTGAACGGCTCAGTTGATGATCAGTGATGTAAATAAATGTGCCATGATACAACGCAACTGTCTCTTAAAGGGAATGGGAGGTGAGCCTTATAAAACACGCTAATTTTGTACATTGGTTTCCACTTTAATGAAAATATATTAAACAAACTCGACTAACAAAACCATTTAGAAGAAAACAGCATGTTTTACTATGGCTTTGAGTAAACAGGGTTGGCTCTGTTCCCTCAGCAAAACAGATACAGTAGAAGTAAAGGACTGAACACGGAGACTGTACAGCCTAATTCAACCCAATGCGTGACGTTGTGAGTGTGGATTGCAGAGCTGGTGCAAACGCAAGCATCAAAGTTGTGTCTAATATATACAAAAATATTTATTCCTTTTCTATTTTTCTTATTTTAATACCTTTTGTTTGATGTGCTTTGGTCCACTCTCTCACGCTGGTGCAGCGCTGCCTGATGAGGGGATTTACATTCAGTCTAATGCAATGATTAAAGCACATGACTTCATGCTTTACTAAGTCACGTCCTTGTGGATTATGTCAGGACATATTCCCTTTTTCAAGTTGATCAGCTCGATCTCTCAACATGTATGAGGGACGTAAAAAACCTGCCATGTGAAAAACCGCGTTGATCTTAGTTTGGTTTGAACATGAAAAGAGGTGAATGCTGTAGCGGTGGAAAGTGAAAGTACACACCCCCATTACGTCAGTAGCGGACCTTGTTGAAACCCAGACAGGCAGTCAGGCAGATTAATACAGAGAGTGGACCAAAGTGCATCAAATGATCAGTAATTAAAAGAAAAAAAATAGAAAAACAAAATAAATATATATATTAGTTAGTGGTGGGCCGTTATCGGCGTGCTGCATTAACGCGAGACTCTTATCGGGAGATACAAAAAATATCGCTGTTAATCTATTCTCAAAGTTGGGTTGGGAGCTGGGTCTATTCTACGCAAGCTATGATGAGTTTCACCTTAATATTTTAGCGCGGATGTATACCTGGCCGGTGAGCCGTCTGACAAAAAAGTGCCCTTCTAAATTTAATCAGCAGGATGCCCTTCTGGATCTTTCACTTATTTTGAAGACACGACTGACTACACTTACATGGACATCTGTAATCTAGTTATTCGCCTTAATAGACAATAATATAATGAAGGTGTTTACGCCAAGTGCTTTCATGTAAGAGTTTTCTGCAATTTTGGGTGCAGTTTGGCAGTTTCACATTTACTCATGAACATTTCATTCATGCCCCCGTGACAAACTGGGGTATTAGACGCAAATAAGGAGGAAGGACTGGTGAGAGTGTTATGGAGTTTAATAACGCACGCGGAATGGAAAGAAAACAACTTCCACATTTCACAATGTGTGTGTGTGTGTGTGTGTGTGTGTGTGTGTGTGTGTGTGTGTGTGTGTGTGTGTGTGTGCGCACGGTCCTTTACTGACAGCCGTGTGTGTGGATTTTCTTGGAAAATTTGCAGAAAGTCCTCCATGACGATAATAGTTTGCGGTGTTTACTTCAATAATGCCACTAATATCTGCATACTCCACGTCTAAATTCCATTTCTGTTCAGTTCAGTAATGACTTTAGTCAGATTAAGGTAATCAAAAATTACTGTTTGGAGCTTATGTAGGCCTACAGTTCAATATTGATGTTTAACTGAATAAACAGTGAGTAAACACAAGTACATCTTATTGAACATCATTTATTTTCATCATCAATTATCACAGTAGAACAGTTCCTCAAGCAGTTTGTGATGCGTTTTGGAAACAGGAGATGATGGTCTAATGCAGCACCTGGCTGGAGAAACCCGTTCTCAAAGACTTACTTTAGTCATTATTTGTGTAGCCCACATATTCTGAATGCCTTCGGCAGAATTCAGACGAGCCATTTTAATCTAGATTAATTCCAAGATTACAGTGAGATTAATCTAGATAAAAAAAATTATCTATGCCCACCTATAATATTAGTACATATTAGACACATATGTTGCTTATATTTACACCAGCTCCATAGCTACAGCTTCACACATTGTGTTAAATAAGACTGTCCAGTCTTCATGTTCAGTCCTTTACTTCCACTGTATCTGTTCAGCTGAGGGAACAGAACCAAACCCTGTGATGTCAGACACAGCAATATTCCAAGATGACGGCGCCATAGGTCTTAAAATCTATAGTACAACATGCCATTTTCTTCAATAATGTTTACATTAATGGACTTTGTTTAATATATTTTCATTAAAGTGGAAATCAATTTACATAATGTAAACTTGACTGGGTGCTTCACTTCCGCTTTAAGAAAATAAGCACAACCCTTTTAGAATATGCGCAGAGCATATTTTCCCATGCTTAAAAGTGCATTCGGACACGCCTCTTTAATGCTTTTGCACCATGTGCTTTAGACTTTGCCCTTAGATCATTAAAATGAAGCCCAATATCTTCATAGTAAATTTATTTAGCCTGTTTCTATGCAACCGAGTCAGGGCTAAATTCAGCCAGGATAGATTGAAAATCCCAGCTTAATCCCTTATGTTGCTTTAATGCACCATCCCTCTGGAATCATGTCAGAAAAGATAAACCAGACTGTCCCATTCCTCAGAAATCACAGCCATCCAACAAAATACACATTCAGTATTATGTGATGCAATGCAAACATATTTAATACCAAATACAGATGCATGATGTGCAGTTTTCTTGTTGCAAAGAGCACTATAATACAATAAACTTGACCTCATTAATTTCAGATAGGATTCAACTTTTAACTCAAATTAAACGCGTTTGACTTATACATTTTAGTAATTTTAAAGATAAATGCTGCCAAAGAACATAAAATATTGAATAAAATACCAGTACATGTAATTCATTGCACAAGTGTTTATTACAAACAGCTTTTAGGAACATTTAAATATACAGCACGAAAAATATACAGTGTGTTGGCTTCATACAAATACTGTTAACATGTTAAATAATAAAAAAAACACAACACCGCCACGATCACCCACAAGATACAGAGCAATAACACAGCAGTGATGCTTTGGTCTATTCACAGTGGCTTCTATATGGTGCATGACTATATATTATTCAATATTATGAGAGTCTAATGTGTGCAGTAATGCTTTATTTTGGTACAGATATATAACAGTCAGTAGCTTTTATGATCGGTGTTTCCTCACTTTAGTGTTAAAAAGCACTTCATGTCAGAATGTAGTTAATTGGCTGCTTTAATGAGGATCATAATAACAAAACAAATTATTAATAATGTACTAAAAATAACTTTGTATTGTTTGTTGTCTTTTTTTAATACCATACCTGTAAATAATAATAATAATAATAACAATAATAAACTAATAATAGCTGAAGTTGTGTTCTCAGAAATGCCGTATTGTTTTTAACTGCAACATTAATGTAAAATTAACTTCTGATGAGCAAACAATTTAGTTCTTTATGATGAGCCCATGTAAATTAAATGATCTGAGCTCCCCACTTGTAATTATGAATTCAACATAAACAGCCTTTGCTAATTAAACACTGTTGTGATTATTGTGACGTGATGTAATTGCAGTTATATAAGGCGGTTTTATAATGTCACTCCTAATGCTGACGTTGTGAATTTTTGGGATATATAAAAAATAATAAACACTGGATGGAAACAACAAGGTCCTTAAAACCTTAAAATCTGCATATAAACATAGGATTTCACTTGCGATGGATAGTTCATATTTGTGACCCTGGACCACAAAAACAATCACTAATAGTCAAAAATATAGCATGGGTAAAAATTTTAGATTTTTATTTTATGCCAAAAGTCATTAGAATATCAAGATCCTGTTGCATGAAGATATTTAGTAAATGTCCTACCGTAAATATAATAAACTTTTTCAATATTAATATGCATAGTTTGCACATTTAGACAACTTAAAAGGCAATTTTCTCAATATTTAGATTGTTTAACCCTCATATTCCACATATTCAAATAGTTGCATGTCAGACAAATCGTCACCTTATAATTATGAGGTTCTCTCTACGTTCTGAATGATTTTGAGATATTGAGCTTCAAAGTTTTTGCCTTCCCTATAGCAAACAATATGTGTAACAGTTCTCTTTCATACACTAACAAGACAGAGACCCTAAATGTACTCTAAATGTACATTATCAAAGTTCTCTTACATTTGCAAATAGGAGATTTGCAAAAAATCATTCTAAAAAGTCATTTCCCACTTGGAATTATAAGGTTCTGTCTGGCAGATCATTCATTGATGCATTACTTATCAACAAATACAATCACAAAAAATATAAGTGAAGTTTCATAAACTAATTTCGAGAGGAGCATGTGATATGATTGAGCACGACTGGCTGCTCATCTGTAATCAGTAATAGTCCAATCAGAGCGATCCAAGCTTGCTATAAATAGATGGTTTTCTCCCTACTGCTCTATCTTCATTTTGGAAGAATCCCCCCTTCCACCCCATCTCCTCCTTTTCCTCCCTTTTCTAGGGGAAGCTCTCGAGACCTACCTGATCTCAGATCCCCTGATATGCTTATTGACCGGGCAGGAGCCTTGGGCTCACGTATTTCCGAGCTCAGGGTTCTCTCCCGTGACAGCATGCCAAACCTGCTATAAACGTTAAGCATATCTAAGTGGGAACTCTTAAACTTGGTGTTGTAACAATATGTTGATGCTTAAGAAAGTACAATTTTTACTTTCTATAACATTTATTTAATGTTTTAGGATGAATATTTTGTTCTCGTTTAAATTAAGCATACAAGGCTGTGCTAAATATTTTATCCAGTGCAGATGTGAATTTTATCTAATTAATATGTTAGTATTTATTAAATGTTACGCTTTATATGAATTATATTTATTTAATTATATGCTATATTTATTTTAATGTTCCATGAATTAAATATCTGCCCTTCAAGGCTTAATATTAAGTTTAAAGACGTTTAAGTTAAAAAAACAGACTGTGAGCAAATTAGTTCTATAAACACTGAAAAGTGTTTCACTTACCATATATACACAAATAAAAATATTTCACATTTAATTTATACATTTTTTTATATTCTTTTTTAACTATGTAAAATTTTACATTTCATCTCAATGTCAAAAAATGCTTCTAAATTATCACAGTGACAATTTTGTGTGGTGCGGCATTATTTAGCGACTCTGATTTTGTGTGATTTTGTCTTTCTGGTCTTTCCCGCTGTCAATGGAGCAGTTTGGCGAAATGACAAAGAAAGTGAATCCTAATTGGTCCTTGTTCGTGCAATAAAAGTGCTGATTGGCTCACAGAAAGAACCTTATAGAGCCAAGCTAGAGTTCAACTTTGTAGATAAACCTTTTTTTGTTTTTAAAATAAAAAGTCTTAAAATATAATCAACTTTCCCATCAATATATATAAATATAAAAAACATCCCATAATATAAATAAGTTCATTTAATAACTAAATAAGTCTTTTAATAAGAATATGTGAATAACTCAATTTTGACCAAAGTGTCAGATAGAACCTTATTACTCTACGGTGGCGAAATATTGCTGTATCATAATAATCCAGGAACACAAAAACTTATGCTGTATTACTTATTCGGCATACAAATAATTGTATATGTTAGCTAAATCTGTATAAATCTAAATTTCAGAAACAGTTTACCCTTATGACTGGGTTTGTGGTGCAGGGTCACATATTTAATAAAACATCTGCAATAAACTGTGATGAAAGCATTTGCTGAATATTGCGTTAGTGGTCATTGTTCCCTTGATGAACGTTTTATGGGATATATTTCAGTTTATTTCACAACTTAAGACACCAAAGTGCACTTCTGTGAGTTCACAATCATTGCGAGCAAAATAATTCATGACTAAATGGAGTTGCACCAGTAACTGGGTGACACAAATCATCATGTGACACTCAAAATATAACTGTCCGCCTGCTGTTGACCGGATTAAAGGGACAGTTCATGAAAAAAGGAAAATTCTGTCATTATTTACTGATCTTGGTCCAAACCTGCTTGAGTTTCTTTCTTCTGTTGAACTCAATTGAAGATATACTGGAGAAAAACACCCATTGACTTCCATAGTAGTTTTTTGTTCCCATGCACTGAAGTGAAAATTGTGGGCGGAAAGCAAAAATTATGTCCGAAAACCAAAAATGCTTTGTAATAATTATTAATTAATTCATTTTGTAATATACATAGTGTAAGTGGGCGTTCACACTGAGAATTCTAAAAAGAAAAAGTGCATATTAAATACCCTGGATAATGCACTTATTCAGCCGAACACTGCTCATGTAGTGGAAGGGGAGGAGTTACTATTTAAGGGGAGGGGCTATGGGTGAAGGGGAGGGGTTACCAGTTATAGGGAAGAGCTACTTGTGAGTTACTAGTGAAGGGAAGAGGTTACTTGTGAAGGGGAGGAGTTATCAGGCACTGAGAATGGTGTAGTTTATTTTAGATTGTCCTTATGGTGAATGTGGTTGTACTTGTGATTGCAAGTGGTGTTAGAGAGGCCAGCAGGGGGTGCTCAACCTGTGGTCTGTGTGAGTCCTAATGCCCCAGTTAAAATGAAGGGGACACTACACTGTCAGTGAGCACCATCTTTCGGATGAGACGTTAAACCAAGGTCTTGACTCTCTGTGGTCCCATGGGACTTCTCGTGAAGAGTAGGGGTGTAACCCTGGTGTCCTGGCCAAAGTCCCTCAATCGGCCCTTACAATCAGGGCCTCCCAATCATCCCCATCCACTGAATCGGCTCTATCACTGTCTCTCCACTCCACCAATAGCTGGTGTGTGGTGAAGCACTGACGCCGTTGTCCTGTGGCTGCTGTCACATCATCCAAGTGGATGCTGCACACTGGTGGTGGTGTGGAGAGACTGGCCATACACAATAAATGCACTATATAAATACACATTAATAACATTACATAGGTAATATTTGGTAGTTTGGTCAATTATTTCACTAATTTGGCAACCTTTAGACGTCGACTGGGAAATTGTTTGAATTTCCACTTAATGAAAATCATTAGTGTTCTGGGATGACACTAAACTCAAATGCTACATGGTTGAGTGTATAAGTGCATAGTGTATAAGGTGGCATGCGACTCTTGAATTGTGTTCAACAGAAAAAAGATTTTAATCAAAGTTTACAACCACTTGATTGCAAGTAAAAGAAGAAATTAGAATTTTGTGGGTGCACTGTCCCTTTAACAACACTTTGCATTTAATGCAAAGCACATTTCAGAAATGAGTGCGGCAGTAGATGATTCCTTAGTATAAAAGTGAGACATTTCCCAAAACCTGTTTCTTAAAACACTCTCAGATCTCTGTAGCTGCGATGTCATCAAACGTGACTTCATTCCCGCTGCTGTCGTCGTCCTGTTCTCTGGACTCCAGCTCCAGACTGAGCTCCCGCAGCGATCGCTCCAGATCACGGTTCCTCTTGTACATCTGCACGTAGTTCTGCTGCAACTGTTTCTGGTAGTGAATCACTTTATCCTTCTCCTCCTCCCAGCTCTTCCTCTCGCTCTCGAATGCAGCCGCCTGATCAGAAAATCTCTGCCGCTCGTAGGCTAATTCAGCTTTTATTCTGTCCACCTGCTGCCTGGACGTCTTCAGCTCTTCAGTTTCTTCAGCCAAACGTTGCTCTTTTCCAGACGCAGCAGCATTTAGAGCATCTCGCATCTGAGTCGAATCCTCCTCCAGATGGCTTATTTTCTCTCGAAGAAGCTCGTTTTCGCTCTTGCGCCGCTGCAGTTCATTCTGGCAGACCTCCAGCTCCAGGATTCGGGTTCGAGAGGTCGTATTCGCCTCCTGCAGTTGATTCTGGCAGGTCTGGAGCTCCGAGCGCACCTCCCGCAGCTGCCCGCGCACCGTCACCAGCTCACCCACACGCTGGGCCAGATCTGCCTGCAGGTCCTTCAGCTGCTGCTTCAGGAGGGAGATCTCACCTGACTTCTGGCACACCTGGAGGACGCCATCACAACAACACGAGCAGATGAGAAAACCAGAGAGAAGAAGAGAACATGTATGTGAAGTTTCAGCTCAAAATACCACACAAATAATGTTTTATAATTCTCTGAAACTGATCCTTTTAGGCCTTAATCCTAATTGTGGTGTTTTGGTGACTGTCGCTTTAAATTCAAATGAGATTGTGCTCTTTTCAGAAGAGGGCGGAGCTACAAATGCCTATGCATTAGAATAGTGGCAGATTAAAAACAGGACTAGCGTTATCTGCGTGAAAAAGGTCAAATTTGTGTGTCAAAATGCGTCAGTCTATGGAGACTCCTGTCGCTGTTCTGACTAATCTAATGTACACTGCCCAGGCCCGGATTAAGAATTCGGAGGCCCCTGGGCACAATGTCTTGTAGGGCCCCCTACAAGGCCGCACCCCTATAGTTGAATTAAAAAATAAGATTAATATAATATTTTTAAATAAAGTTAATCTATAATGTTTTGCCCACATTTTTAATAAATGACATAGTACATAATTTTATAGTCTACAAAGATTTACCTGATTTTAAAAGCATTTAAAGCACACTTTGATAAAAAATACTAATATAACTAGTGGAAATGAATGGATTTTAATATACTTGTTCAAGTTCACTGAAGCAGTACTAAAAATTAATATTTAGGGGTATTTTAATGTATAACTACAAACTTCTAATGCATATGATTTGAATATAACACCTCTCCAATTCAGGTCTATGAATCTGAGTCCTCCATAATACACACACTGATTAATGATTTCTCTCTTCCTTGTGATGAAGAGTAGGCAAACAGCACTTGATTATAAAGCTGAAAGTATCTGAAATCACACACACTGCACCAGTTCTCTCCTGACTCTCTCCTCTTCAGGGGCTTTTTTTCTCTCTCTCCATGAGGTCAGAGAATATGGGTGAAGCAGGGCGACTAACATTGTAAATACAGATTAATTATATTAAGATGTCGCTAACATTTAACACCAGGTGGAAAATAACTGTTGGAATGGAATATTTATTATTATTATTATCCTTATTAAAATGATAATATAATAATACATTAATATAATAAATGTATTTTCAATCTGATATATAATGGGGGAAAAAGAAGACTGTGTTCATCAGACGCTGGATTCAAACCAGGTTCATGATCGGTCGCCTCAAAACACGTTGCCATGCGCTTTACGAGCTGCGCAACTGACACTGACTGTCAGGTGCGCTTTTTAGTTATGTTGTCTCTGTCGATCAAACGGCGATGGCGGGAAGCACTCAACTAGCTATTCCATTGAGGTGCGCTATTTGCACTTAGCCTAAATAGACACTCCAAAATCAGCATTTTTTCCCCCCTCGCAGGGGCCCCAAGTGCGCACGGGCCCCTGGGCCTGTGCCCATAATGCCCATTGGTTAATCCGGCCCTGACACTGCCTGACAAAAGTTTTAGGAACAGCAAATAATAACTTGACTTCTAGTTGATGATTTGGTATCAGAAGTGTCTTATATGAAAGGTGAAGGCCTCTAGATGACGCTTATTTGACCACACTAAGATATGATCATGTGTTTATTTTGAATGATTTCATTAGGACAGTAAGGTCTGACTCTGCTTAGACTAAAGTCTCATCACTGAACCTTCAATAATGTCCAGTATAGAATATAAAGTCATGCTGCAGTGGAAACAGAATGAATATTGTGTGTGACTCCATCATGAGCTTGGAGGACTGCATCCATACATCTCTGAATGACTCAAATCACGCATTAATAAAGTCATCTGGAATGATGAAGAAAGCGTTCTTGCAGGACTCCCAGAGTTCATCAAGAGTCTTTAGATTCATTTTCAATGCCTCCTTCTTCATCTTACCCCAGACATGCTCGATAATGTTCATGTCTGGTGACTGGGCTGGCCAATCCTGGAGCACCTTGACCTTCTGTGCTTTCAGGAGCTTTGATGTGGAGGCTGAAGTATGAGAAGGAGCGCTATCCTGCTGGAGAATTGTCCCTCTCCTGTGGTTTGTAAAGTAATGGGCAGCACAAATGTCTTGATATCTCAGGCTGTTGATGTTGATCATCCACTCTGCAGATCTCTCGCACGCCCCCATACTGAATGGAACCCCAAACCACGATTTCTCCTTCACTAAACTTGACTGTTTCAGTGGGAATCTTGGCTCCATGCTGGTTCCAGTAGGTCTTCTGCAGTATTAGTGATGATTGGGATGCAGATCAACAGATGATTCATGGGAAAAATCCACCTTCTGACACTTTTCCAAATGATCAACTAGAAGTCAAGTTATTATGTGTTGCTCTTACAACTGAGATCCACAACAAGACTTGTCCGGTAGTGTATGTACACAAATAAAACAAATTTTAAAGCTTCCTGTAGAACAATTTAAATAAGAGATTTGTAAGGGGTGTACTCCTGTATGTTGAGCACTGTATATACACAGGACAACTCTGCTCAAATTAGACTCTTGTGGACTTCTTGAAGATGAATGCAGAACAACAAACACATTCTCAATAAAGCATTCTACTTAAAAGATTCTCCTAGTCTCCTGAGATTTCCTACATCTACTGGCTCAAACAGGACTCCTCACCTCCCATTTGGTCTCCTCCAGTCTGGGCCCGAGCTGTGTGTGTTCTCTCTCGAAGGATGAACAGCGCTCCTCCAGCCTCTGCCGCTCCTTCAGGACCTGCGTCATCTCCTCCTGATGCTTCTTCTTCTCCTGCTGCATCTGAAACACTTGCATCTGAAGCATCTGATGCTCCCTCTGCGCTTTCTGAGACGCCTTCTGCATCTTAGCGGCGCACATCTGTCTGAACTCCTCGATCTCCAGCTCTGTGCGCTTCTGACGCTCCTCGTAAACCTGCAATTAAAACGCACACAGAGAGAGTTCATACACATGCATACGATTCTTCATGGTAGAACTATTTTTTAGGCCCTGTCTACATGTACGTTTTTCTACACAGTTTCTCACTGTTTGTCTACACGAAAAGTGATGATTGTGTGAAAACTCCGGCCAGGGCGAAGATTTTCCAAAACTCCATGTACAGTGTGGTCTTGTGGACACTATATCTCATGATGTGACGTTTACATGGACATCAGTAGCCGAATTATTTGCCTTAATCTGAATACAGTAATATGATGAAGGCGTTTATATGAGTTGCTTTTTGAATGTTCCTTTCATAATCCCGTTTTACATGTATATAGACTGATTAATGTCATTGCGTCACCGCGCTATCAACATGTAATTTCAGGTGTTTCATTTTAAATTTTGGGACTTTAACTGCAGTTTGGCACTTTCACTTTCATTCAGGAACATTTCATTCATGCCCCCCATGACAAACAAGATATTGGATCGCATCCAATATCTTGTTTGTCATGGGGGGCATGAATGAAATCTTCATGTATGAACTGCTGGAAGAGAGTTGTTTTAATGGGGTTTGATACCACACACCGAATGCAAGAAAAGAAAACCCTCTGCATTTCGCGATGTGTGAGTCTGTGGTCCTTCACTGACTCATTAAATGCAGAGAACAGTGTCAAACAGCCAGGTGTGTGTGTGTGTGTGTGTGTGTGTGTGTGTGTGTGTGTGTGTGTAGACTATCCTGTCGCAAAATGTGGCGAAGATACTACATGATGGTAATAGTTTGATTGTGGTGTTTCCATGTTTGTGCTGCACTTCAATAATGCGACTAAAACAGGAATATTCCTCATCTTAATTCAATTTCTGCTTAGGCCCAATCCTAATTCTATTTTTGTACCCCTACCCCTTCCCCGTGGCACTTAAAACCGAGTGTGAAGGGGAAGGGCTTCAAAAATGTATCCCTTAGGGTGTACTTAACTATGCTATCCGAACTGTGCCCAGGCCTGTTTCCCGGATCGTTTGAGAAGTGTGAGTGCTCTGAATCGGGCTCAGGCACAGTTCACTTGGGCGGCCCTGGCCCGGTTAGAAGAGGTAGGCCTGAGCGCTCAGGCACAGTACGCTTGCAGTGTGACTGTTTCATATGGATTAATTAATCATTCGTACTGTTCAATGAACGTCGTAGTTTATTAAAGATGCAAACCCCTCACTGCATGCCAGCTGCGCCGTCAGCAAACCTCCTAATTCCTGCAGCACGATGACTTTATGATTGTTTATGAGCGTCAAAAGTGTCTGATCTGTTCGGTGAAATATTAGACTGCGTGTCACCGCATATCAAACGACTTAAATGATATAACTAAAGAAATCTCCACTGTGCTGAGCGAAAGCGCTTACTAAACAGCGCATCATCCATGATGTAAGCGCACCCAGGCCTGAATGTAATGTGAGTGCTGGCAGTCGGAGGAGACGGGAGGGGGGACAAGCGTGCTTTGGCCTGGTTCAAGGCAATGGTACATAGTGTAAGTACAGCCTAAGAAATGGAACAGCACCTGCACACGTCATCATATGTCATCGCAATCTCTTACTTCATATGAGATCAGACGATGGCGACTGCTGTAGTTATTCCAGTTGTGTTATTGTTTTGGTATTTATCTTCAGGAAATCACTGAAGGCAGATATTATGCCATCATAACAATCTAATGTGGCAATAAGATCATAACTATACACACAGTGGCCATATTCATCAACGTAAACACACCAAAACCAACATTAACATTATAGCAGACACTGTAAACAGCTCATTCTCAGCCACTAGACTTTCCTGACAGGGTGTTCAAGCATCATCGAGTGTCAGGATGTTGTGGGTCTGCTGTACAGGAGTTATTATTAGGGATTATAGATCGCCAAATTTAGCGGTTTTAATTTTAGTGTTTTTTTTTAAAGCATGACAGTAAAACATGAATGTAGTTATGAATATATTAAAATATGTGTTTGTTTGTTGTAAAAATTCAGAATAATGACCAAAAAAAAATACTAATTTGTGGATCTCCTTACTTCCGGGTGCAGATATCCCGCCGCTGTGGCTGGTGTGTTCTGGGAAGTTTTCTTACCCCTTGGTTTCGAGAGTGGTCCAGAAAAATCTGTTTGAATGGGTATCAATTCGTACTCCTTAGCCATACGCCTTCAAGCTAAAGAGAATTGGAACACCAGGGGTAGGGGTAAGAGGAAGGGCTAAGGGGTAGATTTGGGATTGGGCCTTAGCTCGATTATGACTTTAATTTGATTAAATTAATCAGAAATCTCTGTTTACATGGCAGACTCTTAATCAGAGTATTGTCTAAATTGTATTAAAATCGGAGTAGTGTTGTCCATGTAAATGTATTCAGTGTGTGCCGTTTTCTCCTTTATAATTGTTCGACGCGGCTGGGTTCACACTAAACGTGGAAGATGCAAATGAGGCAAAATTTTGCACATTTGCGGCAAACTCTTTGCATGTTTCTTGTTGTTCAGACGGAGATTTAAAAAAAAATTATTAAAAGCAGGGAAAATCCTGTTTATAAAAATACCTTGTACATGTGGACATGGCCCCAAAGGGGTCATATGATATTGTTAAAAATAATTTTATTTTGTGTATTTGGTGTAATAGTAGTCAAGCAATAAAAACGTGAGATGATTCTCCTTTGATAATGTAAAGCTTGCATTTCCAGTCCGTCGAATTCACATGCGTATGAATGGAAGTCTTTGGCAGGTGTGTTTGATTAAGGTTGGAGCTAAACTCAGCAGGACCAGGACCGAGTTTGGACACTTTGGATTAAATAAAGCAGTTGTCATGTCAACTTAGTACTGTAAACAGAAGCCAGCAATTATTGCCCCACCTCCAAATTGTTCTGATTGGTCTATAGCTTTGAAACTGACATTAAGTGAGCTGCAAGTAAAATTTGTAATTATTTTATCTTCATATTCCATCTTTAAAAAAGTGCTGCTTGTGTATGAGGCATGATAAAAGATGCAAGATGGCCACTCACATCCGTCAAAAGCATTTGCATAGAAAAACAATGGAACAATGAAGGGCCTTGGAATGGAATAGACAAAAACAGCCACCAACATAACGAAAGGGTAGTAAATTTGAACAATACACAAGGGTTAATTATACCGTATACTGAGATCAACATCCCATAATGCAATTCACAACCATAAATAAACACTTGTGAAGCACAAAATATGGAAACTCTTCATTAACAGATGTGGTGATTAATAAACAAGCTTGAGCATGCACCTGACATATAGCGGCTTCATTCTCGTCCAGGTTATCTCGTAGCCGCTGCAGTTCCAGCTCTCGCTCTCTCAGCTTCTCCTCCAGATCTCTCACTATGGCCTCGTAGGCCTCGATGGGTGGCGGCGAGGGCCCTGCGGAGCCCCTGTCGGACAGCATGTGCCCGCGGCCGCCCAGAGACCCAGTGCTCTTGCTGGAGGACGAGCGGCCGCTGTCGGAGCTGCAGTTTCCGGGCAGTTTGCTGCTCTCACTGTGCTGCTGTGTGTACGCCGGCAGGTTAGTAAGGGAGCCTCGTGGAGTCTCCATCATGGTGAACGACTGGCTGAATAAAGCATTTCGGGCTCCGCTGTATGAGCTGCGCCGCTCTAATGTTCCTTGTGAAACGTCCTCGTCATCTGGGGAAAACCTGCTGAGGTTTCCTTGGCTTCCTGATAGGCCAGCGCCGAGCCGCGGAGACAGAAACTGCGCCGTGTTTCGGCTCTTGGGGATCACAGGCTTAAACGCAGTCGGTCGGATTATGGCCTGCTGGATGTTCTGGGGAAAAAACAAACATCAGGAATAATACTGTATTAGCATGGGAACGTTTTGAAAATGTCAACAATCCACATCTACATAACAATATAGACTACAGATTTAAAACTCTAATGGCTAATAGACAGCTGCTTCTAACTTAGGGCTGCTGTTTATGCTAATGAGGAAGAGATGGTCACTAGTGGGCGGGGCTTTCCCCTCTCTGATGACACGTACAAAGGGGGAATGTCAATCAAAGTGTTTCTGCAGACTGTTTTTATCAGGTGTGATCACAGGCAGTCTGACTTATTTCGGATTATGGCCTGCTGGTTGTTCTGGGAAAAATAAACATCAGGAATAATACTGCATAAGCATGGGAACGTTTTTGTACAATTTACATAGCAAGATGTGCTATTGACCTTATTTTGCAATGCGGAAGTGTGCTTGTTTTTGCGATTGCTTTGGAACTTATGATTCAGTTTCCTATGAGAGAAATGACTAGTACTAATATACAGCAGAAACTGTCAAACTATTTAAGCATGTGTATTCATGTCTATATATAAAAAGTAGAATAATATAATTAAAAAAATTAGTTTGCAACATCAAGCAGCAAAACAAGCCGTTTTTAAAGGGTCACGAAACACCAAAACACATGTGTAGAGCTGTTGTCAGTCATATCTGTGTCCTGCGCTGCTATAAACACTATGAGGACACATATATTACACTAAAAAGTGAAAATTGGTTGTTTTTGCACTATTTCAAGTAAATTCGTTCTTCCGATTTAAAAACTAATTGTTGAAGCTGCATCACGGAGATTAGAGACTTGTGTGTAGTCCAGCGTGGAGAGTGGATGTCTGCAC
>CAIGQZ010000217.1:14472937-14489815 GCA_903798205.1 Danio tinwini | reverse complement strand
ACACACACACACACACACACACACACACACACACACACACACACACACACTAAATCCCACATACACTTACTAAGGCACAAACACACACACACACACACACACACACACAATTATCCACTCACATGCACTCACTAACAAACATGCATGCACACACACACACACACACACTTACTCACATGCTCACTCACACACACACACACACACACACACACACACACACACACACACACACACACACACACACAGTTCCAGAGGAAAGTTTTGAATGAGTGTGCTGTGCTGGTATATATAGGCTAGTGTAAGTAGGCTACAGCGTGCCGTGTGTGTCTCTCTCAGGTCCTGTAAATGGGTCACGCTGGACACACTTAAACTGCTTCTACAGGCGGAATGAAGCGAACAGGTCCAAACACCAGCCAAAAGAACAGAACATCAGCAGACGAGGAAATTTATTCAGGATCCACTCCAAAAATCACACACACACACACACACACACACACACACACACACACAGTTCGTCAACATTCGTCCACACACACATACACCTATACACTTTTCAGAATATTTGCCAAGTGATGCTTAAAAGAGCAATACAATTTTACAATTATTTCTTATAATATTTTTTATTCTGGGTTGCATGGTGGCTCAGTGGTTAGCACTGTCACCTCACAGCAAGAAGGTCGCTGGTTCGAGCCTCGGCTGGGTCAGTTGGTGTTTCTGTGTGGAGTTTGCATGTTCTCCCCGTGTTGGCTTGGGTTTCCTCCGAATGCTCCAGTTTCCCCCACAGTCCTAACACATGCGCTATAGGGGAATTGATCAACTAAATTAGCCGTAGTGAGTGTGAATGAAAGTGTATGGGTGTTTCCCAGTGCTGGGTTGTGGCTGGAAGGGCATCTGCTGTGTAAATACTGTATACTTGTGGTGGTAGCCGGATAAAACACACTAAAGCTGCAGGATCCTGGCTAAAATGAGAATCACGATTTTTTTTGCTAAAAATCAAGATCACGACTTTCTCTCGATTCTATTGATGTAGAATACAGGTTAACATGACTGGGCTATTATTATTGTTATTTCTCAAACATATGGTTCTCAAAACAATAATAATATTATGTGCAGCTCTACTGTGGGTTAAAATGCTAAATTTTGAACAGACTTTAAACAGTGGACTTGAATAGACTTTAGTGGTGTAACGGATCACAAATCTGCAATTCGGATCACACTACTGTTTTTTAGTCATGGATCGGACCATTTTTCGGATCAGCAAAAAAGTGAGGAGACAAATGTCATTTGCTTTCCATTTCTATAAAAATATTCCTGCAAAAAACATTGCTTTAACAAACAGAACTTAGAACCTGTAATGTTAATAAAAATAACAATCAAGAGAGAAACAGCTGAAGAAAGAAAAGTATTCAATATGAAATATGATCTACTGCTGCTGATAATGCTAAATATAGAAATCTAACATCTTGTACAACAGATCATATTTATCTTTAGTTAATGATTCAACAATTTACACATTAAACTTCATGTTTTATTATACTGTAGGTGTATTATTTCTGAAAACCTATTCAGTGACATCATTTTGATGGTTGTTTGTCGCCATCTGTTGGTTACACAATGTAATTGCTTTCACCAGCGTCAAACATTCACCAGTGTCATGTTTCATTAAACGGTGATTTTAATCTTTACCATAAACATCAGTGTTTATATCAGAACTATACACTGTTCTCCAGCACTTCTGTGTTATTTAATTGTTTGTAACTCACTGAAAAAGTGGAAAAACTGAATCTCTCTCGATGCAGATCTGAATGCAGCGCTTTGAAGGATTAATAAACATATGCAAATCATTGTCATTTATCGTTCATGTTGCGCGGGTTTGAATGGAGATCACAATCTTTTAGGGTGCTATCACACCTAGACTTTTGTTTTGGAACCTGGCGCATTTGCCTAGTTAGCGCAGTTCGTTTGGCATATGTGAACAGGCCAATCGCGCTCGGATCCGCGCCAAAGCAATCGCTCCGAGACCACCTGAATGAGGTGGTCTCGGCTCGATTAAAACAAACCCTGGAGCGGATCGATTGTAGTGAGAAAGCGATACGATCCGAGCCCGGCTATATCACAGTCTTTTATGAATATGTAATAGGCATACGGCTATATGAAGAGAGAATTATGTATTAGGACAGGAGGTCATTCCAGACATCCCAAGTCTCCCGGAAGTTCCGGGAGTCTTCCGCAAATGCACAGAGACTCCCTGATGCTGCAAACAAGTGATAATCTCCCGGAAATCACGCGTCTCTTTTCCAGTCCTCAAAATACGTTGCACACCCTTCTCATCACCCCTCCCCACCGCATCCCTCCTCGCTTTGTCAGACATGTCGCGCTCACCCTGTCAAACACCACCAAACCACCCCCGACAGCCAAGCGGGACTCTTCAAAATAAATCGTGAAACTCTGACCAATGTGAGGAGCGTTTACTCACAGGTGCCTTGTTTTAGCTGTTTTGGTCCGTTTAGAAACTTTGCCGTGTGAAAGCGAACCGCACCAAGAGCAACACTGGAACAATTTTAATCCCTGTTTCAGAACAAATGAATCGATTCACTAGTGTGAAAGCAGCCTTAATGTTTAATAGTGCAGCTTTACACTGAATGCATTAATGCAGGCTAAACAAGCAGTGACAGAAAACACATTAAATTAACAGCCGAAAAAAGCATTTAGATAGGTCCCACCACAACTTTTCCAGTCATCATTATATCTTACAGGGAAGCCTTTCATGCATTTGATTTGAATGACGCGGGAGGCGTTTTCTCTGCAATGGTTATAAATGTTGGATTAACCGACAAGTTCGAAATAAATTATTAATCCGCAGGTCACGTGCGCTCCGAACCGGGAATTGTGATCCATACGGATCAACAGTGATCCGTTTCACCCATAATAGACTTTAAATTTGACCTGGTCATTAATGCACAGTAAAGTGACTACATCAGAATACAACTATTCATAATTCTGATGTTGAATTATTATGTTTGAGACATATGCTTGCAATCTGGCACTGACAACATTATTAGACCATTTTTTTCTACTGGTAAAGTCAGACATTCGTCATTATCAAATTCCCTCCTGCATTATATACTGTAGGCTAGAGTAGTTATACTGACACTGTTAAACATATATTCTCATGCACAACACACTGTGTTCGCTATGAAAAAAAAAAATTGAATGCTTGTCGTGACTCGCAGTCATAACTCTATGATGCTATATGATTATTTAAATGATGTGCGTGCTTTCGGTTTCATTTTCACTGCTAAGTGCTGTTCATACTCCCCGCGCGGCTCCCAAATGATCACTCTGTGCCACAAACCGAATGTTATTTATAACTTTGTTACCTGTTATTCACAGCCTATGCAAGTTCTGTTCACTAAATCAGAATCAGAAAAGGGTTTATTGCCAGGTATGTTCACACATACGAGGAATTAGTTTTCGTGACAGAGCTTCTACAGTGCAACAGAATTACAGAGACAGGACAAAAACAGACAATAAATATATTTTTAAAAGTAGTAATTGCAATATACAAATTGACAAGTGTATGCACAGGTATATTACTATATACAACATAATATGTGCAGCTGTTATGTGCAAATTGGCATGTAGAGTGTGTTGTTAAATAAGTGTATGTGTGTATAAAAGTGTATAGCAGGTAGTGATGTTGGTTCCACAATTATTATCATCAAGTGTTCATGAGATGGATTGCCTGAGGGAAGAAACTGTTTCTGTGTCGGGCTGTTCTGGTGAACTGCAGAGCACGACACGGAGGCAGCCATCTTCGTCGGCGCCAGCGTTTACTAAAGTAGACTTCATTTACAGGCGCGCATCCGCCCTTTCTGTGGTAACAGCTCACGGTCAGCTCACGTCACGTGTGATTTTGCACCCACTAATACATCCTTACATGAAGACAGAAATGACCTTTTTGGGCGAATTATACCTTATAAATACAGTATGTGACTTTTTCAACACCATTTGGAGGTGTCCACGTTGCTGAGCAACGTATCTAAAACAATGTGAAGACTTGTGCGGCCGCCTTTGCTTTTCTCCTGAACTTGAAAATATGATTGGGAGAATCGTAGAAATGCTGGATTAAGATTGTCTAGAGCAGGGGTGCTCAAACTCGGTCCTGGAGGGCCGGTGTCCTGCATATTTTAGTTCCAACCCCAATTAAACAAACATGAACTGGCTAATTAAGCTCTTTAATGTGTTGTGGCAGGTGTGTTGAAGAAAGTTGGAGCTAAACTATGCAGGATACCGGCCCTCCAGGACCGAGTTTGGGCATTCCTGGTTTAGGGTGTCGAATTTTTGTCAAGATCTTATTTCGGTTAATCATACAGCTCAAAAACACACCATTTACTTACATCACATAAATAGTTAACTATAAACGACAAACAAAATATAATTTCATTTTTAATAACAATTGTATTTATTATGACACAGTTTCTTTTCAATGGGTTAAAGTAAAAAAATAGACTGAAATAAAAAAGAAATACTTTATGATATTCAGGAGCCATGTGCAGCCACTGACAGGTCAAATCTGCTTCTCTCTCTCAAGTTCAAAGCAAACTTGAATGGCAAAGCATTTAAGATATGTATATAAAATAGGCTATGTAATGTATTACAGTATTTTTTTTACAGATACTAAAGACAAAAAACATTTTTGATTCACTTCGAATGCTGACTTCTGTATATATAGTAGAAAAATAAAAACACTGCAATGTTTTTCCAATATAGTGCAGCCCTACTGTATATATGATGCACCAGACCTGGACATATAGATTTTTTATTAATGCATGGCGCTTTTTAAAAAGCATCATCTTACAAAAGCATCATCTTATCCATCCGTAAGCCTAAGAGGATCCTGGTAAACGACAGAGAAAATGAGCAGAAAAAGCAGATGAGCTATTTTTTTAGATCGTCCCTGTTGAGCTTTTTCCAAAAACCGACATAAATGAGCAGCATTAAGCCCAGCAGGAGCCGCTGGTTATGTAAAGTGATGATAAATAGTCCTGAGGTTCACTGCGGGTTTAGGAGATCAAACACTGGTTTGATCAGACACCATATTTATGATCAGATTTCACAGAATGAGGCCATTAAAAATATATCCTCATACAAGCACACGATATTCTGGGTCAAGGGCTGATGTCAAGAAAAGACACCATAATGATTCAAGTTGACTGTAACAACATTGTTAAGTCACTATGGCTATGCAGTATGATGATATATGTCATGGGACTAAATAAAAAGCTTATCACTTCATATTATGCTCTATCATTTATTTTGTGGTGTCGTAAAATACATACAGTGATACTTGTTCATCTTCTGAATGAGCTCGATCTGACGCTTGGTAATAAGGATGTAAAGTGCATTTGGCATTTATTTATCTTTATGTTAGGCCTGTTATCATTAGCTTTTAATGAAAAGGTTGTTTTATAAAGCTATTTCATTGTTGTTTATCAGATCAGAACACTCATTTCAGCAAACCATGATTTAGGAAATACTATTTTAGAGTACTATTTAGGATACCTGTTGAATGATGGGGCGAAACGGTGGCTCAGTGGTCAGCACTGTGCTATCAAAGCAAGAAGGTCACTGGTTCAAGTCCCGGCTGGGTCAGTTGGTGTTTCTGTGTCTGTGTGGAGTTTGCATGTTCTCCCCGTGTTGGCGTGGGTTTCCTCCCGGGTGCTCCGGTTTCCCCCACAGTCCAAACACATGCGCTTTAGGGAAATTGATCAACTAAATTGGATGTAGTGTATCATCAGTGTGTGAGAATGAGTGTGTATGGGTGTTTCCTAGTACTGGGTTGCAGCTGGAAGGGCATTTGCTGTGTAAAACATATGTTGGAATAAATGGCAGTTCATTCCGCTGTGGCGACCCCTGATAAATAAAAAGACTAAGCCAAAGAAAAATGAATGAATGAATGAAGTTGTTCTAGATAAGTGTCTACATATCAAATGCATTATTGCAATTTATTTTGAATTCTTAGATATTACATATTTAAAAAAGTCATTTATTCAACATATGTTTGGAAATAATGCACAAATGGCTGTTTACATATACATTATATATATATATTTATTTAACCATTGGAATTATGATACATACTGTAATATATTAGCTAAAATGTGATGTATGTGTTCATTATGGCCATATTTGAACATATAATTACATTCAAAATATTTCTACATACAGTCAAGCTCAAAATTATGCATACCTTTGGCAAATTCTGACTTAAAGTTACTTTTATTCAACCACTGAGGTTTTTTTTGCTTATTTTTTTGACCGGAATTGACCCAGGCTTCTCCCAAAAGATAATAAGACAACATACAAGAGGCATTGTGGAAAAATACATCTCTCAGCTTTTATTTACATTTGATGAAAAACTTGCATTTGCCAGGGGTATGAATAGTTTCGGCCTTGACTCCTGTATATTTACATATTCAAATATTTGCATATATGACATTTTTTATACATGTAAAATCCTGATGTGAACTTGTATGTCATTTGCATATATTTCCATATATCAGATGTCTGTATTTCTGATGTAAATAAGTGAATGTGAAGAGTGCAGCTTAATTCAGCTCAGTTTGTGTGCTGGGACACAGAGATCTGGGCATTTGTGGGTGCTCCCGGTGCCTGGCGCTGCCAGCCTTTCACTGGGAACACAGGCAACAACAGACCTACTTTACATGACCAAAAAAAAAAAGAGAAATCTCTAAATAAAACAGCAGCACAAGAGAATCATCTGAGATTCCTGAAGTGCTTAACTGAGAGATGAGGGATGGCCAAAGATGGAAAATAAAGTCAGTTTCTTCTGTGATCATACTGTCAGCTTCCACCCAAATAACAATAGAGTGGAGGAACTATGACGTCACCTTGTAGGCTAATTGGCTGCTAGCATAAAACTGGCTCCCTCGATAAAATCTCTATAGGATTATATATAGGATCTATAGGATTATATAGGATCTATAGGATTTTCCCATAGGCTTTTCGAAGATTGCAAATAATAAGCACTGTGTTTAAACACTGTTCATTACACTCACACGTTTTGTCCAGCCGGATAATCCTTACACGAAAATACATCTATTAGCACTTTTGGATCTTGAATGCAAACGCAAGAACTGAAAAGCTAACATTAGGCTATAAACTGACTACAGCCTTCAGGGCACTCACCTGTGACGTCAGCACCACCCTGCTACACACAACTCTTCAAGCTTATTCTTAGAAATATGATCCATGACAAAGATTTACTCTCTCGGTTTATAATCCATGCTATAATATTATAAACAAATAAATACGCTAAAGCACATAGACATGCACATTTTGGATCGTTTTTTAAGGGGAAAAAACATTTTGTTTTGCTTTACGGTGGTTGTAAAAGTTTTAAAACCATGTATAAATGTGCCTACATAGTATTATTATAAGACATGTTGAAATAAGCGTATCGCTCGCATGCGTACAGCCCGCTTACTTTAGTAACAGACGACAGAAATGAGGAGTGAGGGACAAGTCTAATGTTATATGCCTGCAAGTTCCATCACAGGCACAGAACAACAATCAATATTCTTTTTTGTCACCGAGTACAGTGAAAAGCAGCTCATACTGTCACATCTGCTGTACATTTGAAGGAGTGTAAATACTGCAGTTTTGACAGAGTTAAATGTGTTCAGATGAAGAAAAAAAAAGGACGAGAAATCAATTGATCACGTTAAAATGAGTTAATATGTATATATTTGTACACATTTATTCACACGTCTGCATTACTGAGAGCAGGAGAGAGACCAGCTGCACTGGTGAGCAGTATCTTCATAATATTGTTTAATTAAAATAAATGATCAACAAATGAATCTGTCTTGACAGTCTTTACAAGTAAAGGCATTATCTACACTCAATATAAATTCCCAATTAGAAAAATACTACAAACTATAAAAAAACTACTCATGAAAATACTTTAATAACAGACAAATCCAAATGCCCAACACAAGCGAGCTGCGCTCCAGACCAGTTCTGCTTGATGACGTATAATGACACCGCCTGTAGTCCCGATTAGCAACTTGATAGCAACCGTCTTTTTAAAGAAGCGAAACCGATTTAATAAATCAAGAGTGGGCTGTAACTAAGAAAGCATTCTTATGTCGTAGATAGGGATGCACCGTTCCCGATACTTGGATCGGATATCGGTTCGATATTGCATATTTTTGCTGGATCGGGTATCGGCCAGCTGGTGCCGATCCAAATCCGATCTTGCGCATGCAATATATTCTGTGTAATTTATAAGCCAACAAAAGCCACGAAGGTAGCCTATTGTAAGACACTAGAAAGTTGTCATGTAGGCCTACTATATCCTAAATGTTCTGAAGCCATTCTACAGTTTAATATGAAGCACAGATGAATATTCACGTGGTTAAATTCATGTTTAGCTCAGCGCTTTCCGCCGCTGCACCTATCAATCATTCACCATTCATTCACAACTCAAACTGTTCATGACAACACAAAAAACTCTCCCAGACTAATTGTTCCTGTTAGTTTTAATAATCAGTGGAGAAATGCATTTAGTTTAGCATTAAATGGGTTCATTTTGACCCGTAACATGAAGTTTATTGCTGTTTTTGAATCTTGCTACGCTGTGTCTGTTAGACCAGCAGATTGCAATCAGAAGAGAGGGATAGACCTATTACCTGCTCTTCACACACAAAGTAGGCCTAGCTGAAAGTTTAAATTAGAAAAGGCTCAATAATACATTGGACAGATCCTCAACGCACTGATTTCTTCCCTTTGTGCTGATGTTTTGAAAGTGTCCGCAGATACCGGAGGGCTGCGCGCATGCATCAAGCGATTCATCAAGCGCACCATCTGCGCAAAAGTGTCATGCACCGCTCTGTAAAATTATTCTCATAGTTTCTGTACTGTATTCTTCCGACTGAGTTTATTCTTTCGAGGTGAACACGTTAAGTGCTGCTTGTAAAGCCTGACTCATTGTGGTCAATGTAGTTAATTGAATTAATAAAAGTGAAACTGATCGGCGCATATGAATTGTCATTAACAGAAAATTATTTAGCCTAATATAGGCTACTCTGTCATTGTATTGTCATTTTATTTATATTAATATTTGATTTTAACAGATCTGTTTGTCAGTTTGTGCACTGTTTTTTGTACACATTGTTTTTAACTTTACCTCAAATATTCTTATTTATTTTGGGGATAACTGACCAACAAAAAATACATTAAATAACCAACAAATTATATCAAACGAAATTTGTGTCAAAAAGATCATTTTTTAGACAAAAAAATATTTTTTTAGACATGCTTTCAGTTTCTCCGTCTCACCCGCGGCCAGTTTAGGTGAGGGAATGTTTATTAAGTAAAACTGGCCCCAGACGGTTTAGTTTAATCTGCAGGAAAATATTAGGCTTTGCTAAAAGGCAGGTTATTTTACCAACGACTAGGTTCAATATTGGTAGCCTAGTACAGATTTCAAAGAAGAATCCTAATAATAAAAAAGGAAACATAAGCTGAACCCCAACAGATCAATGTCATAATGAATGCTCAAATAATGTAGCCCATAGTTTATAGCAAGCAGGGATGCTCAAAATAACTGATTAACTATTAACTGAAATGGTGCGTTTGTAGCCGATTAATGGGCTGATCACCGAACGCACTTTTTGCGTTGAGAAGGGCATTTTTTGAATGGTTTTGCGCTGCTTTATGCGCCCTGCGCGCCTCATGTTATGCTGTTGCGCCTGTGTGCTCGTGGTTTAGATAAAATCTCAGCCCTGAGTGGAACACTGCGTTACTTCAGTCGTCTTTTTTTATCTTCAATCAAATGAAAGCAGAGCAGTGTTTCTGTTTAAGTGCCTGCAGTATCACAATGTTATTCTGTATATTACAATTATTACAACATGGACACGCGCACAAAAGACCAGCTGATTCAGTCGTTTCCTGACATAAAAAAAAAAAAGAGCACCGTGCTTCTTTTTTCTTGTCAACATTAAAAGGCAGTGTGCTGTGCCTCGCATTTTTCGCAAAAGCGCATTCGCTGTGATCGGCCCCTGATGTGCAACAAATATTTGTTAACTTGCGGGATGGTAACACGTGCCTACAGACGTATTTTGTCAAAGAAGAAAAATGAAGGAAGAATATTTCGAGTCACAGTTTGACAGACGAGTTGACACAAAGCAGCGCTGATGCTGATTGCGAGTGAGACGGAGGAAATAAGTCATGATGACATCATCTTTAAACTAATGACTTCTATTATAATGTTAAAAGGGATTTTGTGACATGCATATTTTCAGTGGAGCGATCGATATCGCCTGATATTTTTATTTGACGGACGAAAAAAACATGATTGAAAAAAAACTGCAAATGCCGGTTCTTAAAAAGGATTCAGTCAGTGTTTTCGTTTTGTAATTTGTCATTTAAGTAAAAAATATCTAGGGCAGGCCTGTTATTTTATTATTTTTATTTAGTTTCTTCTTTTTTTCTATGCTGGAAGCGCTGCAGGCGTGAAGATGTTCTGTTATGTTCTGTATGCTGCTGTTCGCATGATCAAACAAATCAGTATTTTAAAATATTTAATGTGTCACAAAAATAAAAACCTCAATTATTTTTTTTTTTTAAATAATATTTTACTTTTTATCTGTTTTAACTGTTTTAACGGCTAATATTCAATTAATGAGCTGCGGTTGCCGTCTGGTAAAATAAACCGAAATGACCATGCTTTATAGCAAGCATTATGTTTTTAGTTGTGTCGTCTGTCATATAAATGTAGGCCATAGGTCTGTTATTTTTACTAAAGAAGATATATTATTTGAGCACCAGAACTATAGAAACTGTATTAGGTAAAAAAAAAAAAACGGCGCAGTATCGGGATCGGATTGGGATCGGTCGATACTCGAGATCGGTTTTTAAAAAATGATATCGGTGCATCCCTAGTCGTAGAATAAAATGTGAAAGTATTTTGAGTTTGTGTTAGCCACAGACCTTATTTAAGCAATTTACCTGAAATGCCATTGAAAAAAAAAACATGGACTTTAGGAAGAGGGAACCGGAACTGCTAAAATGCTAACTCGCTTCCGGGTTTTAGCATACAAATTGACGTCATAGTTCCTCCACTCTATACAAATTGGTGTAGTTTTACAATCAGTTTTCATTAGTGAATGTTAGTTAATAGGGACCTATCAAGCAAAAATGACTTTTATAAGGTGTTTAAGCACACACACACACACACACGCACACGCACACGCACACGCGCACGCGCACACACACACACATATATATTTATATTTTATTTTTTATTTATTTCTCCTTGTTTATTTTACAGGGACAATACACTTGACATTGCTATACAAAGACAGCTGATGTTGCGTATATAGGGCATATAGCATAAAGCTAATTTGCAGCCCTCGTCCCTGGTTAGGCCTTACATGAAGAAATAAAAAACTATCAAGAATAAACACAGTACAACAAACATGTAGTACAATATATACAGTCACAACCATAAAATTCAAGTCAATCTGCATAAAGAGAAATGCAAACGTGACCAACCTGAAAGAATAATACTTAACGCTCACATTGCTGTAAAGATTTCAACCATTCTTTCAGCTTTACAGAAACTATTTTAGGACATGATTCCAATTCCATGATTCAATTGATTCCAGTACTGTCTGTCTGTCACAAAAAGCATCTCACGACTTCACAAGACTTCTAGTGCATAAATTAAGAGACTTCATTGTGCTTTAAGAGTACTTTATCATCATTTTGCGAGAGTGGCAAGCTTCCTCTGTTCTGATGACGGCTCTATTAATAGTCGTGTGTTATTAATAGTGTTTACAGAGAACTGTGGGGTACAGGAAGCCACACCTGATTGATGTGCACTTCAGATATAATACAGTTATATTAATAGATTACAAAGCGAACTCCATAAAAGAGTCTTGCAGAGGTGAAGCTTACAGAGATTTCAGAAACACGTTTGGACTTTCACACTTTGATAATATTTTAGGCAGTGGCGGTTCTAGTTTAAATGGAACCCTGGGGTGGCATCGTCCATCGGCCCAACCCTACATGGGCATTACGTTGTTTATTAATGTAATAAATGTAATGTTTCATTTAATAAATTAATGCTTATGTGCCTGACTTAATCTTAACAAGCAAATCATAATATTACATTGGAACATGATCCACTTACTTATTTACAGAATTTTTACAAATTACATATTGTGACCCAGTGTGTGAAAACCAGGCCAAATCCAATTCTGAGAGAAAGTTTGATTGTAGCCATTCATTTGACTGTGATTTCAGTTGTTGATATGGTTTTACTCAGGTAATTTAAATACATATATTTTATTATTTTCACAGACTGTTTTTTATTTTATGTAGAAAACAGTAAATTACAAAAAAAAAAAAGACTACAGCTAGATTTTCACAGACTGGGTTACTGTCATTACCATGTCTGCTTCGGGAGTGACTTGGGGTACGAAGAACTGTCTGACTGTGCATTGATTTTTGTGAGCTCTGTCATTGTGGGAATGCTGCTCTCCGGAGGCATGCTGTCGCACGTCACACATGAGCCACAGAGAACACTCTCCGACAAATTGTGCAGTTGGCTTGATAACAATTTCTACCACTCTGCAGCCAGGTATTTGTTTACTCCCACTCTCTTAGCGGTACTTTTGCAGCCGCTTGCTTTTAAACTCTGAAACTTTAAGACGTGGGGGGTTACCTGGAGAAGCATCTGCCATTAGGCTACTCTCTGTCAAGACTTGACAGACTCTGCTTGAAAGACATGCCCTCCTCATTAGACAAAGACCAATCAAACTAACCATGACATCAAGTATTACCCAATCAAAAGTAGGAAATGTGGCATCTTTATAAAATGCATGTGGAATGATTTGCATGAAAAGCTACTTAAAAAAAAGATAAAAAATACGGGACAAAACCCGTCCTGTATTGATTCAAAACGGGACACGCAATTTCATTCTCAAATACGAGACAATTCTGTATTTTAAGGGACTGGTGCCAACCCTAAGTGTAATTGTGATGTCCATATCAATTAAATAAATAAATAAAAAATTCCGCTTTTAAATAATAGGTCACCTATAGCTTTCATCATGAGCCACGGCTGTGTTCAAAATGACATCAGAGTTTTAAAAGTGCACTGCGAAGAGAGTGCAATTGTCAATATGAAGATCACTAAAACTGAACTGTAAAAACACTTTGAAAGCAAATTACACCTAAGAGAGATGACTTTAATGCTTTTTTTAATAATTCTTGGAATGTTGGAAATGAAAAGGGCATAGGGGGACACCTGGGAATAGAACACAGCCAGGAACTATGTTTCTAAGTGCAGCTCTAGAGGTGTTGTTGCAAGCGTACAAGTTTGTGATGCAGTTTGTGAATGCTCGTTGGAACAACGGCTTTGGGAAACACCAAATCAACAAACTAAGTTTGTAACGAAGGAACTTGCAAACTTAGTTGGCTAACAATCCCCCATATTGCCCATGTCTAAATCCACCACTGAATCTAGGTTAAGAATCTGTTAGTTCAGTATTTATTATTTATTTGCCATTGTTAGAGGGATAAAAAACTTGTATCATACATTTTTGTCATCATTTACCCACCCTTCATGAGTTTCTTTCTTCTGTTAAACACAAAAGAAGATACTTTGAAAAATGTCTGAAAATCAGTAACCATTTACTTCCATTGTAAATGTTTTTCCTAGGGATGCACCGATCCTGATACTTGGATCGGATATAGTATCGATACCGTATATTTTTTGCTGGATCGGGTATCGGCCAGCTGGTGCCGATCCAAATCCGATCTTGCGCATGCGCTATATTCTGTGTAATTTATAAGCCAACAAAAGCCATGAAGGTAGCCTATTGTAAGACACTAGAAAGTTGTCATGTAGGCCTACTATATCCTAAATGTTCTGAAGCCATTCTACAGTTTAATGTGAAGCACAGATGAATATTCACGTGGTTAAATTCATGTTCAGTTCAGCGCTTCCCGCCGCTGCGCCTGTCAATCATTCTCCATTCATTCACAACTCAAACTGCGTGTCGCGTTCATGACAACATGAAACACTCTCCAACACTATTTGTTCCTGTTAGTTTAAATAATCAGTGCAGAAATGCATTTAGTTTTGCAAATTAATGGCTTAATTTTGACCTGCAACATGGAGATCATTGCTGTTTCTAAATCACCCGCTGTGTCTGTAAGATCAGCAGATTGCGTTCACAACACTGGAGTAGAGAGGGTTATTACCTGCTCTTCACACACAAATTAGGCCTACCTGAAACTTTAAATCAGAAAAGGCTCAATTATACATTGAACAGATCCTCAATGCACTGATTTCTTCCCGTTGTTCTGCTGTTTTTAATAGTGTCCATATACCGGAGGGCTGCGTCTCAGTGATGCAAGCGCTTTATTCAGGCACCGGCTGCGCAGACGCGACATGCACCATTCTGTAAGATTATCCTTATAATAAGTTTATGTTCTCTTATCCTTCCGACTGAGTTTATTCTTCCAAGGGGAATACTTTAAGTGCTGCGAATAGTTTGTAAAGCCTGGCTGTGGTTTAGTTGATTAAATTATTGAAAGTGAAAATGACGGCCCGGGGCATATGAATTGTTATTAACAGAAAATGATTTAGCCTTATATAGGCTACTCTGAAACTGAATATTTCACTGTCATTTTATATATATTAACATTTTATTTAACAGACCAGTTTGTCAGATTGGTGCGCTGAAGCATATAAGCAGACCTTGTTTTGAACTTCACCTCAAATATTCTTGATTATTTTGTAGATAACTGACCAACAAAAATACAATTAAATAACTAACAAATTATACCAAACAAAATTCAATTCAAAAAGACAATTTTTTCAGTCAAAAAATAAATTTTCAGACATGCTTTCAGTTTCTCCGTCTCACTCGCGGCAAGTTCAGGCGAGGGAATGTTTATTAAGTAAAAGGCCTCAGACGGTTTAGTTTAGTCTGCTTCAAACCTGCAGGAAAATATCAGGCTTTGCTAAAAGGCCGATTATTTTACCAACGATTAGGGTCAATAATGGTAGTCTAGTACAGATTTCAAAGAAAATCTTAATATTAAAAAGGACACATAAGCTGGACCAGCACAGATCAATGTCATAACGAATGCTCAAATAATCTAGTCCATAGTTTATAGCAAGCATCATGTTTAGTTAGATTGTGCCATCTGTCATCTACAGTAGGCCTATGGGTCTGTTATTTTTACTAAAGAAGATTTATTATTTGAGTTTATCACCAGAACAATAGAAACTATATTGTTACCCTGCTGAAAAATCCAGCTTAAACCAGCCTAAAATGGTTGGCTGGTTTTAGCTGGTCGACCAGCCTGGTTTTAGAGGGGTTTTGGCCATTTCCAGCATTGTCTTAGCTGGTCAGGCTGGGAGTTGACTAGCTAAAACCAGCTTGGCCAGCCAAAACCAGCTATGTCCAGCTTAAACCAGGCTGGTGAAGCTGGTTTTAGCTGATTTAAGCTGACCATTTTCCAGCTTGACCAGCTTAGGCCAGGCTGGAAATGGCTGGAAACCAGCCTGGAAATGGCCAAAACCCCTCTAAAACCAGGCTGGTCAACCAGCTATAACCAGCCAACCAGCCTAGGCTGGTTTAAGCTGTTTTTTTCAGCAGGGTAATTAAAAAAATTATTTAAAAAAACATCACGGTATCGGGATCAGATCTGTATCGTCGAGTTTTGGTATCGAGATCTCATCGGTTCCAAAAAAATGGTATCAGTGCATCCCTAGTTTTTCCTACCATGCAAGTCAATGGTTACAGGTTTTCAGCATTCTTCAAAATATCTCCTTTTGTGTTTAACGGAAGAAAGAAACCTAAAGGAGAGTAAATAGAGAGTCAATTTTGACTTTTGGGTGAAGTATCCCTTTAATGAACTCACTATGTTCAGTATTTTCCGGAGATTGATGATTTTAACATATATTTTTATTATTCTAGGAACAGCTTTTTCTCCATTCCTGGGATTATTTAAAATCAAAACACTCAGAAATCTGCTGGTTGTACTTTAATTAAATGAGAAAATGCCACTGCACAACAAACCTCAATGATATTTTGTATATGCCGTTGTTTTTCCTTTCACACACACTGACGCACACTCACACACACTCTTCCATGAGAACCCTTGCAACTCCCAAAGGACAAAAACGTCAACAAACTACTGCACAGGAAATGAGGTCATCAGACTTTAATCTGAGCATGAACACAAGCGAGTGTGAGTGTGTGTGTGCGTGTGTGTGTTTAAGAGAGAGAGTGTAACGTGTGAGTGCTAGTGTGTAGAATGTGAAATTGTATGTGCGCAAGAGTGTGTAGTCAAGTGTGTGTAATAAAGATTGTGTATAGTTTGTGTCTGTAAGTGAGTGCGTCTTTGTAGGGGTGTGCAATGTTTGTGCGTATGAGTGTGTGTAGTGTGCATGTGTAAGTGTGTGTAATATTTGTGTGTCAAAGAGTGAGTGCAAGTGTGTGTGCTTTACATGTGAGTGTGTGTGGGTGTGTGTGTGTGTGTAATGTTTGTGTGTCTAAGAATGTGAGTGCATGTGTGAGTGTATGTTTGTTTAAGTGTGTCAAAGGGAGTGTGTAATGTTTGTTTCTTAGCGTGTGAATGCATGCGTGTCTGTGTGTGTGTCTTTGCATGTGTATGTGTTTGTTAGTGTGTGTAATATTTGTGTCTGATAGTGTGAATGCATGTGTGTCTTTGCATGTGCGTGTGTGTTTAGTATGAATGTGTATACAGTAAGTGATTGTGTGTGTGTGTGTGTGTGTGTGTGTGTGTGTGTGTGTGTGTGTGTGT
>CAIGQZ010000217.1:14460985-14471051 GCA_903798205.1 Danio tinwini | reverse complement strand
CACACACACACACACACACACACACACACACACACACACACACACGTCACAATCTGACAGGTCAAGTGTATTTGTGTGTCGTCACTGATGCAAATCCATCAGACAGTCGCTTGTTTGCAAAATTACAACTGAACCAACATTTTTAGTAGTTGTTGTATAATTCCCTGGTTGTGTGTTGTAAATTACGGGCTATAACCTGGTAATAAACTGCCAGTATGTTTTCTGTTATTTTACACACTAAATTCTTTTAGAATAGATATTATTTCACATACAATTTGTTTCAAACTACTAAAATGACAATAGGACTAGGGTTGAGCAATGTTGACCAATCTGGCATCGTACGATGTCTAATGTAAACATTGCGATGGACGATGGCATCGTCGTCATAGGCGGGGGTGGGGGGGGGGTTGGTTTATTGTCTATTAATTCATAACAAATTAATTAATTGTAGTCTACCGTTTTCACTACCTGACCCACATGGTCTTTGCTTTACCCATAACCAAACCATAAATAAATAAAGTTACACACAGATGACCACCTGTCAATCACTGTTTTCTGCAGGACTCTGGCATGAATAGGCGGAGTGATCTGTGTCAGTATAATGGCTTTTTCCCACAGCCGGTGGAGGAGACGAGAGTTTGTTTGGAGTTCACTGTAATTTGTATTGTGATTGATGATAACTTCCTTATTTTATTATTATTATTATTATTATGAGGAAATAATAACAAGTAAAGATGCTAGGGCTCGAACGTTTTGCTCGCATATGAACCCAAAATTTTATGGGACCTAAAAATAGATTTGGAAGCATTTGCTAGTGCATAAATTGTTGCTGTGCGACCTGTTTTAACTGCAAAATCCGCACCGCATGTGCAGATTCAGGAGACATTTATGCAGAATGCATCTTTGCACCTAAAAACACCAAACGCAGCACTCAGGAACTCAGATTAAAGCAGTTGTGATGTGAACTTGCTGAAGTTAAAAAAGTCTGCAATGCTTGCCCCACCTTTGCGCTCTTCTTATTGGCCCGCTGCTCTAGAACTGAATGCGAATGGATTGGTTAATCACTCAGTCAATGTCTTCAGATGACAGGAGCTAACGTGAAGCGCTGAAGATGAGAGAATGAAAATAACACGGACAGATTTAGTTTTAGAAACCACCTACAGTTACTAATAATGGCACATCTTAATAGTGATCATGTGCTGAATGTTAATCCACCATTTACACTTTCCAAGAGTGGATAAAAGACTTCCAGTGGCTTTGAGTCCGCTATGAAGATAACTAAAGCCATTCACTGTAAAGTCTGTGGGACGGGGTTTGCAGGTAACAGCGTTTGCCACTGAATCTACACATTGTAAGCTTGAGAGGTTCTGTATTATCCTTCATTTAATCCTCACAATGCTGTCAGCCGCGCAAGCGGCAGCTATATGTACAATTTAACACAGCTCATGAAAAGATCGTTATTGATATTAAGATGACATGCAAATAATAAGTTATATATCAATATACATGTGGGGCGGGGCGATGGATCACGATGCCGGCTCAGAATAGTGAAGTTTATCGACCATCGGCGATGGACCATGGCATCGTCTATCGGACCAACCCTAAATAGGAGTCACTCAAAGTCAAAATTTGCAACATCAAAATGTCGACAGAGCAGAGATCAAAATCCCATAATGCAATTCACAACCATAAATAAAAAGAAAACATCAGTAAATCACAAAATACAGAAACTGTTGTTTATATCAGTGTGTGTTTTAATTAAATTATTCTATGTGCGTAGAGGTTTCAGAGTGAAGCAGCAATTGATAGCACATGATATCTGTAAAAACCAGCAGAACATGTTTTTATTAGTTTTATAATGTTTGCTTCATTACTAATAGACAGCTCAATCATTCATTTTCCTTCAGCTTAGTCCCTTTATTCATTAGGGGTCGCCACAGCGGAATGAACCGACAACTTATCCAGCATGTTTTACACAGTGAGTGCTCTTTCAGCTGCAAACCAGTACTGGGAAACATCCATACACACTCATTCAACACACACTCATACACTACAATTTGGGGTACACCCCGGAGCACTCTGTGGAATCCCACACCAACACAGGGAGAACATGCAGACTCAGAAATGCCAACTGACCCAGCTGGGACTCAAACCACTGACCTTCTTGCTGTGAGGCCACAGTGCTAACCACTGAGCCACTGTGTCGCCCATAGACAGCTCACTAAGTGTTAAATAACTATCACAGGGTCTGACTGAGAGGTGGCCAATCTAATTCGTCTGAGAGATTCATCAACCAGCAAAACACGAACAAAACTGCATCCCTTCAGTGCACTCAATGCTCTAATTCACCCACTCGCTTTCATTCACTGTTTTAAGTGGACTATATTAGGGGACTAGAGTATAGTGAATAAGGGTTTAGTGGGAAATCACATTCTGAACACACAATAGACACCAGCATGCATGCATTTAGTGACTGCTTTGTTCTGTGGATCTAATGTGAAGTGGGGGACGCTGACAAAGGGGTGTGTATCTAGATGCAGGTGTATTAACAAGAATGGTCAGGCAAGCAATGGTCAACACAGGGGCAATCAGATGTACACAGGCAAATCCAGAGTCATGTACGGTAAACAGGCAGATGGTCAAAAGGCAGGCAGCAGACAGGAATAAACAAAGCAAGGATCAAACACGGCTAGACAAGGCAAAGGAAAACGTGTCAATGTTCACAGTACAGTTTAACAAGACTCAGCAATGTGTGTGTATGTGTGTGTTTGAGAGGTGTATAAATAGTCGGTGTAACTAGTCCTGAACAGCTGTGTCTGTTTGCAATCATGGGGATCTAGGCCAGGTGTGTGAGTGGTGCATGACTGGATATGTAGTTCTTTTCCTGGCAGATTTGCAGTTCTCCAGCGATCTGCATGGGCTAGATCGCTGGTGACTGACAGTAGACGATCCAACACAAATATTACTTGAGAGGGCTAATAATAGTGACCTTAAAATGGGTTTAAAAACTGCTTTTAATTGTAGACAAAATAAAACAAATAACACTTTCTCCAGAAGAACAAATATTATAGGAAATACTGTGGTAAATTGATGAATTTGTTAAACATAATTTGGGAAATATAAAAAAAAAAATCCCAGGTGGTATAATAAATCTGACTTCAACTGTGTAAAGAAAAATGTCACACCATAAAATAAATGTCTAGTTGTCAAATCAAATGTTGATGTTTTCAGGCCCCCAAAAACATCATTCTCATTTAAATGAATAGTCAAAACAGGTGAAAAGTTACTTTTAGAGTTTAGTTGAAAATGTAGTGGTGCATGTGTGGAATAATCAATCCTGTTAAAAGTCACATGCACTAGTTAAACGCACTCTAAAAAGTAAGTCCTGCCCACTTCATTATAAACAACTGTCAGGCAGCATTCAGCAGTCTGCAAACCACAGTTCCTGACTTTAAACTAAAGTCTATTTAAAAACAAGGACAGCTCAAGGAGCTCTGATATTCCAGGAGCTTGCAGCAGCACTGCTTCCACAGCCATGCATTTTTACACCAAGGGGCTTTGTTTATAAGTTATGAGTAGACCCACACAGAATCTGCATGCATTCTATTTATTTTCCTATTTATTTACTAAATGTGTGTAAATATATTCAGTTTTTAAATTCTTTCATTTTCCTTTGGCTTAGTCATTTTATTTATCAGGGGTTGCCACAGCGGAATGAACCGCCAACTATTTCAGCATATGTTTTATGCAGCAGATGCCTTTCCAGCCACAACCCAGTACTGGAAAATACCTATACACACGTTCACTACAGCCAATTTAGTTAATCAATTCCCCTATAGCGCATGTGTTTTGACTGTGGGGGAAACCAGAGCCAACACGAGGAGAACATGCAAACTCCAGACAGAAACGCCAACTGACCCAGCCGAGGCATGAACCAGCGACCTTCTTGCTGTGAGGCCACTGTGCCGTACCAGTTCTTATATACATTTCAGTTATATAATTGACTAATATTCAGATTTCTTTTATCTTTAAATAAGGGATTCATAATAATACACTTGGTCCAAGGCACTCGAAAAATAGATGACAAATGCCAATTCCAGTTTTTCGAGTGCCTTATTTACAATAGAGTTTGTAAAGTAATATTTTACAGTCTTTTAGTACAATCTAATTGTATTTGCAATGTAAATCTTACATACAAGTTTAAAAAATTGTATATAATTTTTTTGTTTAATGTTTTACGCTTTTGCTGCTATACTGCCAAATCATCCCACGTACATTTGCAGATTTTTATTTTTTTACAAAATTCTGCACAGAAATAACAAAAACATTATTATGAATTCTGTCTTGCCCCTGTCTGGGTACCTGCAGGCCAGCGGGAAGCTGGGGGAGAGACTAAAATCGCTCATTTTCAGTTGATTTGGACCCAAGAAATGGAGGAAAAACAAGTGTAAATTTGGCACGAGCACTGTGACTGTTTGACGTGTCATCTGATCAATATTACAATCAGGTCGAAAAGTTAAAAAAAAGTTGAGGAGAGATTAATTCTTTTCAAAAGCCAGGTGAGCAACACAAGTTTCTAAAGCTAAAGCCTTCTTTTTCCATTATGTAGTTAATAATAAAAAATATATTACGTGACCTCGCGTTGTTTCCATGTCACTTCTCGCGTTTGTTTGGCTGTGAGACGTAGTTTGGACAAAGTTGTCTGTGATTCTTCCTATTTTAAAGTCATGCAGTGTGAACTCTCCTGTCGTCGATCCAGCGCTGACAGAACGCTAGCCCAGATAGTCATGCAGTGTGAAAACATCCGTGACACGACTACTTTGAAAATCATGCAGTCTAAACTTGGCATAACCTTACTATGAGCATGATTTGATTATAACTGCAGACCAATGATAATGCAAAATAGCCTACTGTAATGTCTGCAATTATATAAAATAAATAAATAAGACCCTTACAGTCTCTATTACAGAAAAACTACACACAATAATCGCAAGCTTTCTAGAGTAAGGGAAACCGCTCGCGCTTTTAGACGGGCTCATAAACCAACACCAGGACATGGCAGATTTTGTTTTTCTTGGCTTTGTGGCTGTTCATCAAGACAACGACAAGGTTTGTTTGAGCTCAGGTCGATCATGGTTCATTATTATTGACCTTATTCTTCAATGTGGAAGTGCGCTCGTTTTTGCGATTGTTTTAGAACTTCTGATTCAGTCGCCTATGGGAGAAATGACTAGGAATAATAAACGGCTGAAAAAGGTCAAACTACTCGCTCTACAAACAAGTGTTTGCATGACTATACAGATAAAATAGAATAATATAATAAGAAAACCTCAGTTTGCAACATCAAGCAGCAGAACGAGCTGTTTTTAACGTCTAAAAATGAATGGAAGTGAATGAGACCGGAAGTCTCAAGCCAAAACGATTCAAATGGCTGCGCCCGCTTGTACGCAGAGAATAAGGTGAATATGCATATAGTATTATGATGTAATGTCTCGATGTGTATTTAAAAATGGCGGTTTCTTTGTTTTTCTTCTTCTGCTTGTGTATGTGCGAGTGATGTATCTCTGTAAACCAATAGCGTTCAGCTGCGCGTTTAGCTCCGCCTTTTGGTACCACTTTTTGGTACTGTACCCAAAAAGTGGTACAGTACGGTTCGCTTTTAGGTACCTTTTGACAGTGGAGACGGCCATAAAAGCATACCGAACCTAACCGAACCGTACTGTACCGTACCACTCCATTAAAGGCTTCAACAGAAGGTCTGCATTATCGATTAGGAATCTTTGTCTGCAATGGTTTATAAGTGATCATTAAAAAAAAATCAAACATTGATGGAGAAAATTATTGTAGTTTTTACTAGTGTAGAAATCTGCCATCCATTTTCAAGGGTTCACAAAGCATTTCAAGCCAAATCATGTGAGTTTTTAAGTAATGAGTCAAATGTCCATGCAGCATTGCCCGTCAATAGACAAAGAGGCTGTGGTTGGATGGATGTTTTGTTTAAACATTGCCACAATGTTTTTATTTTATTTAGCTTTACAGCCTTTTTACAATCTTATAAAATTTGTCACAATCACTACATTGCTGCATTTACTAAATATACAAATTATTACAAAATATATATACCATGGTTTCCGCTACATTCATTCTTCCATGGCAGGCCGCCACACCAAAATTCACCCCGCCACTGCTACATTACTACTCACTCAAAACATTTAGTCACTGTTAGTTTTTTTAATAGCGGGTTACAAAATCGCACCAAAACCTGTTAAAAGGTACTTTAAGTGAATTATAACAGCGCAAACTTTTCTGTAATCATAGTAATGCTGTGTGTCATTTTAACCCTTTAAGGTGACATGCTGACTGACAGGTGCGAGATGCGTGAGGCTAGCAAACACAGCGTAGCTTTCAGTTAAGATGAACAGTTTCCATAATTAGATAATGCTTTATAACACTTTAAAATGTATAGATAATGACTTTATCTTGCTGGAATTTATGGCCGTTTCACTTTACTTCAGGATGCATTAATGCCGCTCGGTAGGTCTATTGGAGACATTCATAAATGTTCCTAGCAAATCTAATAAATGTTGGAGACATACTCGTTACATAAACCCACTAAATCACACTTCAGCAGTGTTTATTTGAGAGCGCACAAGAAAACCTGCACTTAAGCAGCATGTATTTGAGGGTGCGCAAACCCTAATTAAATATTTGTGCATGAACAGAGGAAATTGGTGCGCAAGCAAAGAGATTCGTATGCTCGTATTACATAAATGTGATCTCGGCTTGTAATACTGCGCTCACGACATCTGTCATTGAAATAATGCCCAAGGTAGTTGGTAGATCTGTGTAAAAGGCCCAACAGAGTCTGCCGCCACAGCTGGAAAAAAATCCTAAGGAAACACTGTATATACACAGTTAAAGAATGAAGAATCAGTCAGAATTATTAGCCCCCCTGTTTATTTTTTTCCCCAATTTCTGTTTAACAGAGAGTTTTTTAATACCTCATCTCTAATAACTGATTTATTTTATCTTTGCCGTGATGACAGCACATAATATTTGACTAAATATTTTTCACATTTTAGACATTTAAAGGCTTAACTAGGTTAATGGGGTTAACTAGGTAGGTTAGGGTAATTAGGCAAGTCATTGTATAACAGTGGAGACAATACAAAACAAATATTGCTTAAAGGGGCTAATAATATTGACCATAAAATGGATTTTAAAAAATTAGGAACTGCTTTTATTCCAGCCAAAATAAAACAAATAAGACTTTCTCCAGAAGAAAAAATATTATCAGACACACTGTGAAAATTTCCTTGCTCTGTTAAACATCATTTGGGAAATATAAAAAAAAAAAAATAATAAATTTAAAGGGGGGCTAATAAATTGGACATTAACTGTATCTATAACTAACAAAAAATAATACTCTTCCGGTTTCGGTTAGTGATAATCTATTCAAAAGTGACTTTTCTCATCATACTGAATACACAATACTACAAACATGTATTGAAGAGTTTAATCAATGCAGATCTACAAACTAGGAACTGCATTGTCCACAAAAGTTTTATTCATCCACTTCTTCCTCTATTAACTCCACATCTTGATGACACTGATAAAAGGACTCCATTTGCTTTAAAATACATGCAGATTCTATAGTAAAAAATATATCTGTGAATGTCTGTATTTTGTGATTCACATTTTTATTTTTCCCCATTAATTTCCGCTTTTAAATTGCATTATGAGTTCTTGATCTTTCTTCCAGAAACTTTAAACCTTGAAAATTTAGAAAAAGTGACTTTTCTGCACATTTTTAATAGTGTGCAGTGCTATATTGTCTGGGTTGTTGTACATTACACTACGAAAACCTTGTAATAAACTGCAGTACATTTTCTGTTGGTTATCTTTTCTAATGGAAGGCTTGACAACGTGTGTCTTAGTATTTAGTATTTGCATCTTTGTCCAAAGCATAGATGGATGGTTTATATGTAGTGACCGCATCTACCAGCAGAGGCTAACCGGTCTGTATACTGACCAAGCAGACCTTAAGCACTTAAAATAAACTTCCTGTTTCAGAAGAACATGTCAACATGGGAGGAAAACGGTGTGGCTCCAGCTATTTCATACAGGAGCTTCAGTCTCAGTCTGTGAGTCATATATAAGGCCAGACAGTCTCGGCTATTTCTGTGGAGATTTTTGTAAAAAAAAAAAAAAAAAAAATGTGTAAATTTATGCAAAATTATTTTTGCAGTATCATAACTAAAAACTTATTATATGAATTAAAAAGTAATAGCTTTTTAACTTATTTAATGTTTACAATGCAAATTCATCTAGATCTACTTATTTGGTAAACAAAGCAAGTCTATCATATAATATCTCTACTAAAAGACAGAAAATATTACTTTACAAACTATATTGTAAATAAATCAAATGAACACCTTCATATTAGTCAATATTATTACTGAAATTAACTTAAAAACTGAATAAATATAAATTTACACACATTTACAGAAGTAAATAGACTTAATAATTAGCTAAAAATCTGTGGATTTCTGCACACACAGATTACGTGTGGGCCTAGTCATATATTATATAATAGTAATTTATATATATATATATATATGGATTATTTCCTTATTAGCTACGGTAAACAGCTAGTTTTGCTGCTTGTTCTAACTACTTATTTAAAAAGAGCTGATTCATTCAGTTCTTGTGTTTTTGCTGGGACAGCTTAATTGTTTTTATGTTCAATCCACTTAAATCTATGACAGCATAAACTAAAACTAAATATTAAAAGATCACCCCAAAATGTACATTTATTCACCATCAAGTGGTTCCAAATCTTTGACTTTCTTTTATTCTGTTAAACACAAAAGAAGATATTTTGAAGAATGTTGGAAACCTGTAAATGTTGACATCCAAAGTAGAAAAAACAAATAGAAATGGAAATCAATGCCAGTTTCCAATGACCAACAGAAGAAAGAAACTCAGTTTTGTGACAAGTGAAGAGTGAGTAAACGATGACAGAAATGTTATTTTTGGGTAAGCCGTCTCTTTAAGTTGAGAAATCTGTGGAGTCATTAACAGTATTAACAGTTATTGGTCTGTGTAAATACAAGATATGAAAATACCATATAACTAACACATCATATTAGCAAATATGTTAATGACGAAATATGTTTTATTATTCCAGTTAAATAAGGAAAAATATTGACAATTATGAGCAAACGCTCTTGATGTAAACAGTGACTACATAGCTTACTAATAAAGTAGGAGGCTTGTTGATTGTAAATAGCGTTTTTTCAGAGAAAGAGACCTTTAAACCTCACGATAATCACTCAACTGATAAACAGCGTCTTGTTTATGATTTTAATCTGCTGTATTACTGATTATTTACTCGTCAGAATCACCTTTCAGTCCAGAAAACCGATAAACTTCAGTCAAAGCAAACACTCGCGTTTCCAAAACAAACTGAGGAGGAAAAACCTGCTTCAGTGTCAATAAGAGATCATAACTTCCTTCATCTGAGTAAAACATGACGACAATAACACATATCGCTGTATATTCCGTGTGTCTGTGAGATTGAATCGCCTGTACTCACCATACTGTGGTTCTCTCAGGGTTTGTTATTATTACTGTCCAGCTTTAATATCGCGGACTTTTCTGCGCTCCTCCAGCAGACTGAAGAAGTTCCCGATGCGCGTCTCCGAGCGCGTGCACATCACGCTCCTCCCCTATTATTCACTAACCCTCTACTGTCCGAGCCAGTAAAAACTATGAAGAAGTGCTGCTTCATGAATATTCATTAACAATTTTTTTTTTGTCAGCTCGTCACTGATTGGCTAAATATATTAGGCTGGTGGGCGGGGCAACCATACGACTGTGTTGTTAATTATTAACGACGTTTGGTCACTGAACGGAAAAATTTTAATCTATCAACTGTACACGCACACACACACTGACACACACACACACACACACACACACACACACACTGACACACACACACACACACACACACACACACACACACTGACACACACACACACACACACACACACACACACAC
>CAIGQZ010000217.1:14423386-14434795 GCA_903798205.1 Danio tinwini | reverse complement strand
ATATATATATATATATATATATATATATATATATATATACCTGTTTAAAAATTAAGCAACACTGATAACATTTCTTAATCATCAAATCATATCATTACACTGATATATGACACTGAAGACTGCAGTAATGATGCTAAACACGGCTTTATATCACAGATAGGCTTTTAATGAAACTTGACCGTATGTTCACATCTAAAACTAAGAGTTTATAATTATCAACACATCTTCATATTTACAAACTATTGATCAGTAGTGTGTATAGTACTATGTTAGTGATATTTTCCTCTATTAATTGACTATAGTGACCACAGGATATCGCAGTGTTGTTCTGGCACGTGTTGACTAAAGTTGAGAGTCGCACTCATGTCATTCTCTCCACTTCCTGTCCGACTTTTACTGCTTCCTGTGTCTGAGCATTAATGTCAGGCAGACCACAATGTCCTGTCCTGCTGACCAATGCTATAATCTTTAAACCATTCTTATTATGTGATATTCAATCAATTAATCAAAGTTTATTACAGACTCCAAATCTAATCATTAACAACACATAACAACAAACAATCCATGACATCTATCACAGACAAAAATACTGCAATACCGTCTCCACAGCTCTGACGGATACCATATAATCATATCATATAAAACCAACCATTTTGAGGGACGTTAATGATAACAATGGTCCTAACGTATTTCCTCTTTTACTTTTTTTCATTTCCAAATCTTAAAAAAGGTCCACATATTGATAAATAATGTTATGATCGCTGTTTTAATGTTGAGTTATAGTTGAATGCCCTCATTTTACAGTTATGAAATAGTTTGACAAGCAGGAAATGTTCATGGGCCAATATCATCACCACATTGAAATGGTCTATAAGCGATAAACACATAGCAAATTTCTCTGGCCCAGCTCTGGCCCACACAATCAGGTTTTGCTTGGCCCACATGCCACAGTGAACTACGGTTCATGACTGGACCTAGTCTGACTTTCAGACAAGGGCCAAACATGGACCATATCTGAGCCAAGTCTCAGCCAAGTTAATAACTCATAACAGGTCTTAAACTGGGCCAGGTAGGTGTGTCACGGCTGCAATGAAATTGATAAACCCATGAAGCATTGTGCTTTAAGCACACTATGGGCGTGCTTTTTCTCAAGGCGACCTGATTGGTAGAATTTTTTTCTTTACTCAAAAATTATTTTAATATATTTTAAACGTGGGTCATGACAGGCTAAACTTACGTGGCCCACATATTATTTTCACTTGTGTGCCGCCTTAAAGACGGTGCCACGTCTGCCAAATCTGCGCCATGTTTGGCCCACATGCTGTATGCCAGTGCCGGATGAATGCCTCTGTGCCAGCTTTATGCCAAATCTGTGCCAGAATTCGTTGCTACCTGGGTTGTTAGCTTATGGGATAAAATTCCCGCCAAAAGTATCACATAACGGATCGAAAAATAATAGCCGTAAATTTAAAAATAATAATAATAATTAAAAACAAGTATAAAATTATAACAGACAAAACAAAAACTAAATGCAGAACAATGAGGTCAGGTATTGAATGATAATAACGACCCAGGCAGCAAAGAATTCTGGCCCAGATTTGGCATAAAGTTGGCACTGCAGCCATTCATCCGGTAATGGCATACAGCATGTGGGCCAAACATGGCCCGGGTTTAGCAGAGGTGGCACCGTCTTTAAGGCAGCACGCAAGATTTAGGCCAGATTTAAAATGAAGTATTTGGCCTAGATGTTAAAAATTGATATGTGGGCCACGTAAGTTTGGCCTGTCATGACCCACATTTAAAATACTTTAAAATAATTATTGAGAAAAGAAAAACAATTCTACAAATCAGGTTGCTGACTGCCATAGTGTGCCTAAAGCACCATGCTTTATGGGTTTATCAATTTCATTGCAATTGAGACACACCAACCTCTCTGGCCCAGTTCAGGACCTGTTATGAGTTATTAACTTGGGTGTGACTTGACCCAAACATGGTCATGAAGGGGAATTAATTGACGCAACTGGCATGAGTGGGTCATGGTTTGGTCCTTGTCTGAAAGCCAGACTTGGTCAAGTCATGTATTGTAACTCACTACGGCATGTGGGCCAAGCAAAACCTGATTGTGTGGCCCAGAGTTGGGCCAGAGAAATTTTGTTATGTGGGGAGAATTAAAAGCGAAAACATGTTTATAGTTATGCATCATACAAAACCTGAATTTAAAGTTTTACAAATTGTAAACAAAATCATAATTTTCCGCTCATATTTTGCATTTTTATTAAATTACACATTATTAATATCTACGCCTGCTCCAACCCTAAAACCTGGCCTTCACAGTAACAAACATTTTAATTAATGTTGTACTGAATCTCAATGCTTTATTGCTCACGTTTCCGCAGGTGTATCCCTTCAGGACTTTTTCATGTATTTCTTATATATTGCTTAAAACAGCAGATAAATGACAATAAAACAAAGATTATAATCCCAGTGTGATAGAAAATAAATAATAGTACATTAAAAAACTGAGCAAAAAAGTATAATAACAACACAATTCAGCAAACCTGTATCTTCTCAGCCAATAAAGTCTAGATGGGATACAGCTGCGGATACTCACATTAATATAAGCATCATTTTTGTGACTCTGTACAACAATAATTAAAATTATTAATTACTCTGAGGGGTAGGTTTAGATTTGGGGTGAGGGTAGGTGTTAATTAAATACAATTAATGGGTAATTTAATAAATAATAAAAATAATACCCTGTATAATTGCTGTTTTTACATTACTGTGAGGGTTGGGTTTAGAGTTGGGTTGAGGGTAGACATTAATTAAATACAAATAATAAGGGGAGTTTAATAAATAACATGTTATTTAATAATTTAATAAATAATTTATTTCTTATATATTGCTTTAAACAACATTTAACATACAAGAAAGTAAATAATAATATAATAAAATATAATAAAGCGAACCTGTATCTTCTCAGCCAATAAAGTCTGGATAGGATACAGCTGCGGATACTCATTAATATAAGCATAATTTTTGTGGCTTTGTACAACTATATAACTATATAATTACCGTTTTTACATTATTGTGAGGGTTGGGCTAGGGGTAGACGTTAATAAAACACACAAAAAATGTTGATTTAATAAATAATATTAATTGTTCCCTGTATAATTACTGTGAGGGTTGGGGTAGACTTTAATAAAACACAGTTGATGTTAATTTAATAAATAATATGAATAATTCTATGTATAATTACTGTTTTGACATTACTGTGAGGGTTTGGGTTGAGGTAGACGTTAATAAAACACAATTAATGGGTAATGTAATAAATAATATGAATAATACTCGTTGACATCCGGCCGTAGCTGTATCCCTTGCTGCTGCGCATGCGCCATGCCTCGGCGTCAGTTTGAATCGATTCCTTCGAAGCTCACCAGAGAAGCGAGTCAACTCTCCGGCGCTTGTGTGTCTCTATCACCGGCTGAAGTATGAAAGCAGTGTTTGCACAGCGTTTATTTTGGACTTAACTGTGTTCTTTGTCAATCCCCTGATTAGATTAGTGGGTGTGATGAAGTTGGGTCGGTTTACTCATCGCGATCAATAGTTCACCTTTGAAACTCTGCATACATGTGAAAGAATAGCTTATCGTGTTAGAAAAACCTCCTGATTTGTTTAGTAGTGGCCTCATTTGAGCTCAACCGCGGAGATCTGGAGACTGACGCACAGAATCGGCCTTGAGATGCTTCCCTGCAGTCTGAAGTACTTACCGGTGAAACACACACACACATGCGCGCGCACACACAAACACACTGGGGTAGAGTTGGTTTTATATTCGCACATTCAGACTTTCTCCTTAATAGTATTGTTTCAGAAAAGTATTCAAAATAGTGAAAGCAGATGATATATCATGACTATAACACCGTTCACAATCAATTAAACAGTGCTAATGTTGTTTTGAAGTCGTACTTACATGTGATTTCAGATCTAATAATCACAAATAAACACTGTAGGGAGCATGCCACAAGTCTTCACTGAACGAGTGTGCCAATATAAAACCTAATTTACCTCAATACACACACTGGATGATAGAAACATCAAGGGTTTGATTTCCAGAGCATGCATGAAGTGATAAAACACCTCAAGTGCAAGAGTAACATAACATACTGTTCAGGGTTGCACATTAATATCACAGTTATAGCTCAACCTGTTTATAATGTGAGAAAATGCCTATTAAAAAATAACCATGGCTAAATATCATTATTGATTCACCTCTGACCTATTTTTGTTTCAAAGACCACTGACAGTGTGACTTATTCTCCTGGTTTAGGTTATTAGATGAATGAGCAGATGGATTGTATATATAAATGGACGCTATCCCATGATGCCATGCAAGATAATTCTGGAATGGGAATGAAGCAATGCAACTGACATGGGTAAGTCAGTAATAATGGGATAATAATGGGAAATGGTAGATGTACTACGTCCAAATTACATTTATACTACTCACTTTCTTACTATATAGAATGTACATTTCGAACTGTAGTGTAGTGAATTCAAATGTAGTACATACTTGAGTAAGAGACCATTTAGGACGCAGCCATACTGTTTTACTATACATACTGTTTTTAATGTACTATACAGTAAGGAATAAGCGATTTCAGACTCAACCCCCAGTGTCACTTGAAAGACAGGTCATATGAAAGGTACATCTCATTTGATTGGCTGATGAAAATCCATCAGGTGTTCTTTCATGTTGTTTTTAACTCTATTCATTTACTGCATCCGCCGTTAGTCATTATCATATAATATTAATAATTCCTTACATTTATACAGCACTTTTCTGGGTACTCAAAGTGCTTTACACATTTGGGGGAATCTCCTCATCCACCACCAGTGCGCAGCATCCACCTGAATGAAGCGATGGCAGCCATTTTGCGCCAGACCGCACACTGTGGCTGGGCGGTACTGCAAAATTTGGTATCGATCCGATACCAAGTAAATACAGGGCCAGTATTGCCGATATCGGTACCGATACTGATACTTTTACTTTAAAAAGCATGCACTTGAACCTAAATGTACTGTTTCTGTAGGGGAGAACAGTGTGTGATATTTTATGAGTTGAATGCTCTTAAAGCAGCTATAATTAAATGCATTTATTAAAACCCAGGACACATTTTAAACACTTTTAAGCCAAATAAAAACATTTTTATTATTGTAATGTTCTGGATTTGCAAACACAAACTTATTACTAGAGATTAATTTTTTTTTACTTTCTCTCAGCCTGGGTTTTTGTTCAGAAACAATAATATAATAATAACAAAGCCATTTCTCTTTTAGCACTTCTTCAATGTCTTTAAACAAATGAATGTAAAACAATATGCATTTCAAATACATTTTTAATAAACAAAAACCACAAAATTATTACTGGCGAACAAATGTTTTAAAGCTTTTTTCAGTTTTAGTTCACTGTTTTGTTCAAAATATCAAAATAAAGTGTTTCTCTTTCATTAGACACTAAACATTGCCTTATTTCATAAACAAAGTGCAAACAGTTGCTTGAATATAATGACACTACACACTGCATAATGACAAACACACTACAGCAAAAGATAACTGACTTAAAACCATTTTTTAGCTGGTGAAAAAACTACCTTTCTAATCATTTTGGCCATCACTGTATATTTTTAAATTCCAAAATAATTCATATAAATAGCAGGTATATATGCTGACTATATAGGCTTTATTTAATCAGCCTGATGAAAGTAACAAGTTCAACTATAACCAAGTAATCTTTTTTTCTTCAAATTGACATGAACTAATACTGAATGTCCTATATGACTCAAATATTAATTTCACCACTGTAGCTAGCTATCTGGATATTCATTGCCTCTCCGAAACGACTCGGCCAGTGACCTGTCTCAGGGCTGGCAATGCTGGGGGTCTGTCTGGAGGATTTGCCTCCTCTCCTTTTTTTTGCAGCTCGGCGTTCTCTTTTTTCTGTTGTTTTATGTGTTTGTGTAGACTTGTAGTGTTGGCACAGTATCTAATAGGCTTTCTACAAACATCGCAGTTTGCAATATTTTCGTTTACTGCAATAAAATAACTCCAAACAGCGCTCCTCTTTCTTTCCGTCATCTCAGAACAGCCAAATGTGCTCGCGCTTTGGCGCTGCTGAGTCACGTGATGAAAGGACAACTAATAACAGCAGAGCAAGAGGAGCAAAGGTGCATATGAGATATAAAAGAAGCGGGTGGTTAGAGACATGTCCGCTCTTTTAGGAAACCGGAGCAATGTACTTTAGTGTAAATTAGATGAAATTTAAATAAAAGTATTGATCTCAGAAGGCTAGTATCGATCCGATATCAATACCAACGTTGGTATCGATACTATCGATATTAAGATCGATCTGCCCACCCCTACCGCACACCACACACCAGCTGATTGGTGGAGAGGAGACAGAGTGATGAAGCCAATTATGATATGGGGAGGGTTGGGAGGCCATGATGGACAAAGGCCAGTGGGCAGATTTGGCCAGGATGCCAGGGTTAAACCCCTACTCTTTTTCGAAGGACATCCTGGGATTTTTAATGACCTTAGAGAGTCAGTACTTCGGTTTACCGTCTCATCCAAAAGACGGTGCTCACTGAGCAGTATAGAGTCCCTGTCACTATACTAGGGCATTAGGACTTACACAGACCGCAGGTTGGGTGCCCCCTGCTGGCCTTACTAACACCACTTCGGGCAGCAACCTAGCTTTCCCATGTGGTCTCCCATTCAGGTACTGACCCACTTATGTCAGTTGCATTGATTAATTCCCATACATGAATTCTTTCGCATGGCATCATGGGGTCCATTGGATGCACACTTCAGATTGGCTGCATCCAAAACCGCATACTTCCATACTATGCAGTACATTAAAAACAATATGTGAGCCAAGTTCATACCTGTCAACCCTCTTGTTTTTCCTGGGATTCTCCCGTATTTTACAGTTCTATCCTGCTATCATCCCGTAAAGGTATTTTCCCGAATTTCTCCCGTATTTTCAATCTTTCTCTGAAGGGTGGCAATAAACATTAAAGAGCCGATCCTGCCTATATGCATCCCATACCAGCAAACCACAAGGGGTCGCCCCTGGCTCTTAAATGTATGTTCTGTTCTGTTCTGTGCTTTCGGGTTATTTAGGCATGAAACACTTTGAAATAAACATAAAAACGGCACGATTCCCTTACTTTTCATAACAGGTGCCGTCGCCCCTCCTTTGCAGTCTTCAAAACAGTTATATTGAGGTGTGTGACTGTCAGCTTATGCACTCCATAGTGATATATAGAGGCTGTTTTCCAAATGGATTCGGTACACGCGATTTGAAGCTGAGCGAAACACCAGGTTTTGGGTGTGTGTTTGAACAGACATATACACATTATTAATAATAGTAACAACATGTAAAGATGTCGTGGTGGGGGATTTTTCAAACACAACTAATTTTGTCCTAAATGAGCATAAACAGTTAGGAAGGCAATCAAATCTCTTATTATGGTGGGCGTATCCCTTATTTTCACATCCCGATGTTGACAGGTATGCAAGTTGTATGCCTGAATTCATAGTATTCAAAAAAACAGTAGGTGAGAAGTACCCGGCGAGATTCTGTAGCGCGCATCCAATATACACTACTCTGTTCCATGATGCCAAGCAAGAGATTTCATGAATGGGAGTGAAGCTACAACATCTGTGGGTCATGTGACCCACTAGTGGTCAATTCACACTATCTAGAACACACTGTTTTGTAGTAAATTCAAATGTAGTACCTATTCAAGTAGTAGGCGATTTTGGACGCACCCATACAGTTTTTAATATACTATATAGTAGGGAAGTATGCGATTTTGGACGCAGCTTCAGTGTCGCTTGAAAAACTGAAAGGTCACATGACATGTACGACTCATTTGATTGGCTGATGGATTTCCATCAGGTGTTCTTTCTATTAATTTAGTACATCTGCCTTTAGTCACTATCACATGACCTACCCGCATCAGTTGGGTCGATTAAATCCTGTTCATGAACTCTTTCGCGTGACATTATGGGATAGTGTGGCATATGCACTTCAGATAGGCTTGTATACTTCCATACTATGTAGTACATTAAAAACAATATGTGAGCCAAGCAGTATGTCTGAATTCACAGGGCCCTATCAGGGCGCAATAAGGTGCAAGATGTGTTTGGCATGATTTGCTGCTATTTCCAGACCAGCGCTACTGTATTTTTCCCGTTTTGTGCCACGTTGTTTAAATAGCAAATCCATTTGCACCACTGTGTGGACTCATGGGTGTGCTGATCTATAAAGGAGGTGTGTTAAGGTGCATTTTTGGGGTGTTGCTATTTTGAGGAACTGAAAAAGACAGCGCCATTGACCAGTCCAGGGCAGAGTGCATTAGTTATGTACCTATGCAGATCCAAACGCGTACACATTGCTGAATACACAAAGGATGTACAGCAACACACAAATATCTTTACAGATGAACACAATTAAAGGATTAAAATGATACAGAAATGATTATTATCTACATCAATATAAACACCACTGCTTCCATGCCTTCTTTATTTTGGGGGTCTTTTTCAGTTTATTCATGATAATCTGCATCTGTATAATGTTATTATTATCAGTATTATTTATTATCTGCATATTTATATTAGTTTTAATAAACACAAGTGTAGATTTGTCCACCTGTGGGGTTTTGGAGACGTCTGCATCACCAAATGTGGATAAGAACAGGACGTGTGTTTGGATAGAACTCAGTTGTTTGAGCACACTTCGTTATTATTGTTCATTTATTTTGTTTGCTGGAGATTAGAGCTGAATTTAGAAATAGTTTAGACACAAATCTTTGTGCTTAACAAACTAAATTAAATATATCGGCTTATGGATGGCTTCAGTGGAGTGAGTTTCCACCGTTTCCTTACTCCACCAAAGTAAAGGAGTAAAAGTAAAGTAAAGAGAAAGTAAAGAGGCTGAATGGAGGATCCTTATATATCACTTTATCCTCGCGCTGCAGATGCTGTTTAACTGTTTTCTTGCTAGTGAAGCATTCAGTTTTTACACTTACAAAGTCCACCATGTAAATAGCAAATGCACCATGGCGCGACGCAACTGACTCTTTAAGGGAGTGAGAGACGAGACTCTGATTGGTTTAATGCAGGTTATGCTCAAAACACACCCAGAACTCATGAAGAGAATAAGCACAACCCTGTTAGACCAAGGCCCAGAGAGTATCTATCCTTAAAATAGCAAAAGTAGATTCAGACACACCCTAAATGCTTTTGTGCCATGTGCTTTAGACTTTGGGCCTAGATCGTTAAAATAGAGCCTTAAGTATAAAAAAAAAAAACAGTATGTAAGAAGTATCCACTTTGTAGTACATACTCCAGCAGTAGGAAATTTCGGATGCATTTTCAGAATATAACATACATTAGGGAAGTATGCCATTTTGGATTCAACCCCAGTGTCACTTGAAAGACTGAAAGGTCACATGATGCGTACGCCTCATTTGATTGGCCGATGGAATTCTGTGAGGCGTTCCGCGAGACGATAATTTGTTTAGAACTACAAACTCGGGTAAAAAAATGTAAACAAACTACAAACATGGCGGACCAACATGGTAAGACCAACCGTCAATTAGAGAGGCTCCGGTAAAGATGTTTGAACGACTTTTAATTAATATCTAGCCAACTGGATAATATTTAAATCGTGTGTTTAGTGTTATATTTCATCTGCAACATGATGTGAACTTCTATAAAGATGTGTTTGGACATTTACTTCTAAATGCATACACCTGAGGAGATTTCTCTGCATGAAAGACTCGTGAAGGTCAGATTAATCTGCCTCTGCTGAATCTACAATATTGTGAGAAATTAAATATAATAGAAATGTGGATGATTGACAGGAGACTAAGCAACAGAGCGCTCTGTTATTGAGGAAGTAGTTTGTCTCTAAGCTTGCATACTCAAAAGTACGTACTTGTTTTCGCACAGAAACCCATACTTTTAGGCCGTATTATAAGTATGCAAATTGGGACGCAACCTCAGTGTCACTTAAAAGGTCATATGATATGTACGGCTAATTTGATTGGCCGGCGTGATTCCATAGTTTCCTATTATTTTCACCTCTTTTAATTGCACGCAGATGTTCTACAAACAGAAAAGGAAATCGATCAGATGATTTCGCCGTGTTCTGCTTTTCAGTATGTGGATGCAGCTCTAGTATGAGCACTTTAGGATCACTTCTCTGCGCGCTCTCTGTTTGACTGTGTCTTAGCTGAACGCTCGCGGCTCATTTAGAAAGCAGAAGTGAAACGCTCCCCTCTTTCCAAATCCCTCACGCTCTTCAAACAGCTCCTCAGATAGCCGTGTTTTGCTGCAGACAGACATGTGTGGCGTCTGATAGCAGCTCCTGTGGGTGTTCTCCTCCGATGCGTCGCTCTCTGTGTGCAATCTGATCGCGCGACGGAGCCCTAAACAAACTACGACTGACAGGAAGTGATAAACAGCGTTTCCTGTTGAGCGCTGCCTATGATAACAGCTCTCATGGATGGCGGTGTGAGTCAAGGTTCTTCAAATGAAAGAGGCTTTTTTTTCCTTCAATGCAACAATAGTGGTCAGAGGCCGCACTGGAGACAATAAAAAACATTCCTGCAGGAAAACTAGTGCTGTGGACCGAATACCGCCTTCATTCTGTCAGAGCAAACACTAACACTCTCACTAAAATGTGTTTAGCCTGAAGTTCACACCTTTGTGATCGTTTCACATGTGTGTTTGAAACACTACACAACATACCATATATTACAGACATGATATTACCGCAGTACAACAGGCCTCTTCTGCTGTATTTCTTTACCACAGTACAAATTTGGAAACATGGGAAAAAATGTTTTTATCTTGCTTGTGAAATTAGTCATTTGTTCACACAACCTTTTTGGGGGGATTGATATATATATATATATACAGTTGAACTGAGAATTATTAGCCCCCTTGTTTATTTTTGTCCCCAATTTCTGTTTAACGGAGAGCAGATTTCTTCAGCACATTTCTAATCATAATAGTTTTAATAACTCATCTCTAATAACTGATTTATTTTATCTTTGCCATGATGACAGTAAATAATATTAGACTAGATATTCTTCAAGACACTTCGTCACCTTAGAATTATAAGATTCTATCTGACATTTTTGTCGAAATTGAGTTATTGACATATTTTTAATAAATGACAACTTATTTACATTATGGGATTTTTTTGTAAGTTGTTTACATTAAGACTTTTTATTTAAAAAACAAATGTTACACACAAACTGTTTGCTATAGAATGCAAAATCTCAAAATCATTCAGAACGCAGACAGAACCTTATAATTCCAAGGTGACGA
>CAIGQZ010000217.1:14381589-14398386 GCA_903798205.1 Danio tinwini | reverse complement strand
AATCAGAATTATTAGCCCCCCTTTATTATTATTATTTTGAAATATTTCCGAAATGATGTTTTACAGAGCAAGGAGATTTTCACAGTATGTCTGATGATATTTTTTCTTTCTGAAAAAGTCTTATTTGTTTTTATTTCGACTAGAATAAAAGCCGTTTCTAATTTTTTAAGAACCATTTTAAGGTAAAAAATAATAATTAGCCTCGTTAAGCAAATTTTTGTAATTGTCTACAGAACAAACCATCATTATACAATAACTTGCCTAATTACCCTAACCTGCCTAGTTACCCTAATTACCCTAGTTAAGCCTTTAAATATCACTTTAAGCTGTATAGAAGTTTCTTAAAAATATCTAGTCAAATATTATTTACTGTCATCATGGCAAAAATAAAATAAATCAGTTATTAGAGATGAGTTATTAAAACTATTATATTTAGAAATGTGTTAAAAAAAATCTTATTTCCGTTAAACAAAAATTGAGGAAAAAAATAAACGGGGCTAATAATTCAGATTTAAAATATAAATATATATATATATATATATATATATATATATATAGTCATGTCACATTAATTATAAAACTTTACAGCTATAATAACATAATAATATTAATATAATAATAATAATAATAATAATATTCATTTGTCATAAGGCAGATATTATTTATTTTAAGTTGGCCCCAAATGTAATAAAGAAAACAAATCTTAATGAGAGGTTTAATTAATTAAAGTAGGCCTACTGAATTTTACTAACTTATATGACAAAAAAACCCGTCAGGAAACCAATTTAGTTATGCTAAATGAGCGATTATGCGCTTCTGAAACTGACACACACTTACAAAAGTATTATTATTATTAATATTATTTGCATTATTATTGTCAATATTATTTTTTATTTTAACTTAGAAAATCTTTAACTTCACATGCCATTTGGAACGGTAGCATATTACTCATTCATTCATTTTCCTTCGGCTTAGTCCCTTTATTCATTAGGGGCCGCCACAGCGGATTGAACCGCCAACTTATCCAGCATATGTTTTACGCAGCGGATGCCCTTCCAGCTGCAACCCAGTACTGTGAAACACCCATACACATTCATTTACACACACACTCATACACTACGGCCAATTTAGTTAATCAATTCCTCTATAGCGCATGTGTTTGGACTGTGGGGAAAACCGGAGCACCCGGAGGAAACGCCACGCCAACAAGGGGAGAACATGCAAACTCCACACAGAAACGCCAACTGACCCAGTCGGGACTCGAATCAGTGACCTTCTTGCCGTGAGACATTAATTATAATATTTTATTAGCTTGTAATAATTTGTCATTAGGCTGATATTGTTTATTACAATTTTCTTAATCAGAGATTTAATTAAAGTACTATTTGACCCAAAAAACGGCAAATAAGCAATTTAATTAGGTTAAATGAGCGATTATGCGCTTCTAAAAATGTTATTATTATTTTAATTAGCGTTATTATTGTCATTATTATTCCTTATTTTAATCTTTAAATAATGTTTTACAGTGCCGAAAATCTTGAACTTCACACATGCCATTTGGAACTGTAAGTATTATTCATTATTATTCAATACTATTAATATATATTAGTCATTTATTTAATATTATTTAGTATAATTTAATATAATTTCGTTTTTATTAGTAATTTTGAATTCGTATTATTGTTATTAGAACTATTTTTTTAAATAAATGTAACTGTACTGTATATAGTTCAATGATGTTAAACAAAATTATAGGTTTTGAATAAGTAAAGCAGATGTTTTACTTAACACGTGATCAAATAAAATATATATAATTAAATATATTATTCTAGCCTATTAAACATTAATAGGGCTTATATTTGGTTGTTGTGAAAATAGATGTATTTATTATATATGACTGTAAATGTTATATCTATAATAACTATAAAAATATAATAACAAAAAGCATTTTTATGTTGTTTTAATTTATTGCCAATACTGGGTTGCAGCATCCACTTCGTAAAACATATGCTGGAATAGTTAGCGGTTCATTCCGCTGTGGCGACCTCTGAAATAGAGACTAAGCCGAATGAAAATTAATGAATGTTTAGCTCATTTTTAACCCTTTTTTAAGTTATACAAAGTTTAACCTACTATTTTAATTCAGTTCAGATGACTAGAAAAGTTCATTTGATTCAACTAAAACATTTAAGGCAGCAAGAACTGTTTATCAGTGTAGTCAACCACTATTAAAACGGCAACAAACTGATCTCAGATTTTGCCGAACCCTGCGTAAAGTGGTTTTCAGTTGTTTTAGCAGTTAAAAAGGTTCAGCCCATTGAAAGGAAACGAACAATCTGTAAAAAAACGGATCCCGGCTATCAGAAGTCGAGTGTTTCCTGAATATGTGTGTATTGAGGATGTGGATAAAATAATCAGCAGCGCGCACGAGTCCTGCTCCAGGAAAACATCTCACAGCTTCTGAAAGCACATTTACTCCTATCGAGAGCTCAAGATTTCCGGCATGAACGGAAAGGGTCAGGGCTTGCTGAGCACAGGCGGGGTTGAACCATGAGCCCCGACAGCAGCAGCGGAGATTCGACGCGCTCGAGGCCGGTTCGAACGCACTGCGCGCCGGGTCACGGCAGAGCGAAGTTTCGAAATCTGCAAAAACTTCCTCTTCGGGTCAGTCTGGTTGATATTATTAACCACATGAGCTGTTGGTAAACAGACCTCATGTCACTGTGCTTTCTCTGCCAAATGACACCCGCTCTCTCGCTGATTCGACCCAAATCAAGTTCTGTTTACCACAATAACAAAACACTGCAACCGCATTAAGTCAACATATACCCTGATAATGAACTTGCTCAATGTTAATATAATGAGCACTTCAAAATAATAAAAACACTGTTACCTTATTAGATCATTCTGAATATAATAAACATGCTCAATATTGATGTCATGGGCACTTCAGTATACTTTTAGAGTGTCTTTATGAATACTGAGATGGTTGTATTTGGTGTTAGTTCATCACAGCGGCAAATGCTTGAACATCTAAGTGGCGATTTATTTGCCAACATAAACATTTCACGTTAATCTGGCATAAAAAAAATGAAAATTCTGCGACTTAATGCCTTTAGAGAGACATGCAGTGACACACACACACACACACACACACACACACACACACACACACACTTTAGGCTATGTTAAAATATTGGATTTTAGATTAGGTCGATATTATGATATACCAAAACTTGTAGGCCTAATCATTCTTGTAATCAAAACAAGAAAATCAGATAAACATTGTCAAATTGACAAATGTCAATTAACATTTTTCATATTTTGTGATTCACAAATGTTTTATATTTATCACGGTTGTGAATTGTATTATGGGATGTTGATCTCTGCTTTGTCGACTTTTGAAAATTAAACTCTAGTTTAACAAAGCGACTTTTAGTTTGAAATAAGTTAAGGTTAAAAGCTGTTGGAAGAAAGATCAAGATCCCATAATGCAATTCAAAAGCATAAATAAAAAAATAAAAACATGAATCACCAAAACTGCTAATTTATAATTAGAAAAACAAACATTAAAGAAACTCAGATTGAGATGTGATGTAAGGCTTACATTAGTGAGAAAGACAGACACACACAAACACATCTTAGTAAGAGAGCCACACGCAAACACATTGGGTTATACCTGTTAAAATATATATGGTACAATATATGGTAATAATTCTTGTAAGCATATAGCAATAGGATATTTTAACAACGTGACTTTTATCGACATTTAAGTCGTTTGAATCATGTAATTAAAAATAATATCTAGAGAAATATATAAAATAACAGAAAATGTTCTGGCAGTTTATTACAAGGGTTTATAGCGTAATATACAACACCAACCCAGACAATTTATCACTTTAAACTATTAAAAGTGTTAATAAAAGCCACTTTTTTGTAACTTTTCAATGTTAAAAATGATTGGAAGGATGTTCAACATCCCATAACGCAAGTCAAATGCATAAATAAATTAAAAATCACACTGCTAATTTACATTTGAGTGAAAGAAACACAGATTGCGATGTGCTGTGAGGCTCACCGAGCGGGTCGTGGCGGATCAACGCATGCGCAAAGTCTCCCACGGAGCGCTGGAACGGGTACATGGACACATACTGGGACAGAACCGGGTGTATCGGCGTGGGCTCGTAGATCGGTGTCCGATAAGACGGGATTAGGCTGGTGAAAGACGAGTTCGGGGACGGCAGGGTCGGCGTGGGCACCACCGGCCCGGAGGAGCTCCCAGTTCTTCCCAGGATGTCTTCAATATAAAAGGGCGTCGGGTGCGCGGGCGGCGCGGGCGTCGGTGCGTACAGAGGCGCGTGCGGGTGCTGGAATTGCATGACGGATGAAAAGCTGCTGCTGCTGCTGCTTAATAAACTCGTGCGGCTTCTGCTCCGGCTTCCATGCAGTCTGTGCGTGTGTGCGGAGAGCGGCTGGAGGTCACTCTGAGGGAGGAGAATAACGGGTCAAACTTCCTGCAGGTACGCGACAGCTGATTGGCTCCGAGATGAAGAACCACAAAGAAACTGCTGGGGAAAGTCAGGATGCACCTGATTAAACACACACTTTCATGGAGATAAAGGAAGAAGGAAGAATTATTGAATGGCAGAACTTTTTCTGTCGGATATTAACAGCATTATTATTATTAATATTGTTATTATTATTATTATTATCATCATTATTATTATTATCATTTATGAATTACTTATAATCAGTAATAATATAAAAATAGCCTAATAATTGCTATTAATATTATTAGTAGTAATAGTAGTAATATCTGTAAATAATTGTTCGGTTTAGAAATATTGTATTCATACATTTAAAATAAATTGACAAAAAATGTTCAAAAAAATTAACTAAAAATCTAAAGCTAAATGAAAGATGAGAAATTGTTCAATGGCAGAACTTTGTCGTATAATAAAAATAATAATCTTAATAATAATTATTATTATTAATGATTTATAATCAATAATAAAATAAAAACATCTTAATGATTGTTATTATTATTACTATTATTATTATTAGTAGTAGTAGTATTTGTATTTGTTAATAATCTTTTGCCTTAGATATTAGGCTATAAACTTTCGTTCATTAAAAATTAACCTGACAAAAATGTGAAATAAATAAATAAATACATTTAAAAAGTAACCAAAAACCTAAAGGAAGAAGGAAGAATTATTCAATGGCAGAATTTTTCCTGGCGCATAATTACGGCAGCATTAATAATTTAACAATTTATTATTTATAATTAATAATGATACAATAAAATAGCCTAATAGGCTAGTTGCTATTATTCATTCATTTTCCTTCGGCTTAGTCTCTAATTTATGAGGGGTCGTCACAGTGGAATGAAACGCCAACTACTCTGGCATATGTTTTACGTAGCGGTGCCCTTCCAGCCACAACCCAGTACTGAGAATTTTTTTTATTATTATTAATAATAACAATAGTATTAAAATACATTTTATTAGTATTAAAAATTTTATTTTTTTAATTGATAATTTTTAAATAAATAAATTGACAAAAGAACTAAAAACTATTTTGCACAAAATTAAATAATATATAGCATTAATTTATTAGCTTAATAAATTTGAATAACCTATTTTAAAATACGCTTGAAGTTCAGTACATTGGAATTGAATTGTGATTAAGACAATCTAGACAAATAATTATAATTATAGTGAAATGACATTAACCAAAACAAAGATTTAATGGAATTGTATTTTGTTTGCTGATATGTTTTTTGTATAGTAGGCCTAAATATTGTTATATTTACGAGTATTCATGTTTTGTTTTTTGCCTTAAGGTATTTACTCATATAATGTTCTATGTGTCAGCGTTACATTCACTGTATACTCTATATTAATTTATAAATACAGATTTATCATTGCGCTTCGCCATAATTTGCCACGAGTAAAATGTTATTAGTGTTTTATTTTATACATATGTGCTTTCAAAATTTCAAATACGATTATTATAATATACATTAATATTTATTAATTAAGCAGATACTTTTATCCACATCTATTCTTTCAGATCTTAAATACTAGAACATTTTACATAATATTGGCCTACTTATACACATTTAATTATTATTTTCTCCAATATTTAAAGTCTGAAAACCAAAAATAGTTCATATATTGCCCTATTTCTGGAAATAAATATGTTTTTATATTTTAAAGACAGGCTGTCGGTGGCCTAAAACAAGACACAAATAAACATTTTACTCATAACACGTACATATTACGGGAAAATATCTCACTAGTTAATCGTTTAATATTAAATGGTTGTCTTGTGAAACATTCACAAGTATCTCTGAGGCGTTTTTATGTTCTTTGACATGCAAATTAATTGTAAACAAGCATTCAGTAGCCTAAATGTAGGAAATTTGAAGTCAATTAGCCTATAATCGGCCCATTACAAAGACAATAGTAGTCCGTTGTCCTGTTTAAGTGACGCTGTTAAAGTGAGTGTATTGTAATGTTTTCACGAGCTCATTGATCTACTCACTCCTGCAGTGATAAATGGCCCTAAAATCACAGTGTTTATCAGTCTGACAGATGAAAGGCTGATCTGGTGTTTGAGCTCTGCCAATGATTGCAGTCAATTGATGATCTGTCAGAAGAGCTGGCGCCTGCTCAGATCAGTTCCCTGCATATATATGCACTACTGTACATATATAGTCAACGGTATATACTCACTTAATGAGAAACACCGGTCATAATTTCCATAATCGATCAGGGTCCTTATACTCATTCATTCTTTTATTTTCCTTCAGCTTAGTGTCTAATTTATCAGGGGTCGTCACAACGGAATGAACCGCCAACTTATCCAGCATATGTTTTACACAACGGATGCAGCTGCAACCCAGTACTGGGAAACACTCATACACACTCATTCACACACACACACACTCATACACTACGGCCAATTTAGTTAACGAATTCCCCTATAGTGTTTGGACTGGGGGAAACCGGAGCATGTCAGACATTGATTCACAAAAACTCCTCAGTAATGCTCATATTCAAAAAAGGTAAAAAAAAATACAGACATATTCAAAATAAAGATTTTTTAATACAACCTTAATTAATATTTTCATTCAGTAGGCCTACATTTTAAGAATTTAGCCTATATGGGACTCTAAATGAAGATTTTCCTCCGATTGGGATATGTCAGAGATGTATTCTTTAGGCTACTCGCGATTTGTTGACATATCCAGATAAAAAAATAAATTATAAACTAATTAAAATAGAAACACTGCCACATTCAAATTAAATTTTAAATACAGTTTTAGTGAAAAAAAAACATTTCTATGAAGTTTAATAAGTTTAATGCGTTTGTTTATGTCCATTTTTTATTAATTAATTCTAACATTTGTATGTTTTTCTCCAGATATTTTCCTGCACCCGCAATTAAAAAAACCCCAATATAACATTCGTTTTTTACTTTTGCTTTTACTTTTTTTATTGTTATTTTAACTTATTAAAATTGTAAATAAAATATTGAACTTAAAATAACAGGGAAACGAAACAATTCTTAAGTGCAAATATAATAAAAAGGGAAAAGAAACAACAACAAACTACAAGCTTCACATGTTTGATATCTCATAAACGGGAATGTTGTAAGTCCTGTTTTATATTAATTCAATTTTCTTTTCGGCTTAGTCCCTTTATTAATCTGGGGTCGCCACAGCGGAATGAACCGCCAACATATGTTTTGCGCAGCGGATGCCTTTCCAGCTGCAACCCATCACTGGGAAACATCCACACACACTCATTCACACACATACGGACAATTTAGCTTACCCAATTCCCTTATAGCGCATGTGTTTGGACTGTGGGGGGAACCGGAGCACCCGGAGGAAACCCACGCAAACACGGGGAGAACATGCAAACTCCACACAGAAATAGTCAGACAACTGACCCAGCCGAGGCTGGAACCAGCGACCTTCTTGCTGTGAGGCGATTGTGCTACCCACTGACGACCAGAATACCTTGGCGATTAAGGCGAAAACCTATTAAACATAATATAGATATACATTAAATACGTGCAATTTTAGGATAATTTGTCGTGGTGATTGTTTTTAATTTGCATTTATCTCATTATTTTAGCTTTATTTTTACATTATTTATGGCTTTTGCAGAGTTATGAGCTAGTTTTAATGCTAAAACACTTTGTAAAACACTCCTAAAACTAAATTTAGGACTAGCACTCGTTATTTTAGCTTTATTTTTGCATTATTTATGGCTTTTGCAGAGTTATGAGCAAGTTTTAATGCTAAAACACTTTGTGAAACACTCCTAAATTTGTTTTTGATTTTCTCTTAAAGGATCACGAAACACCAAAGCAAAACTAAAAAGTAGCTCCTAACTTGTGCTGTAAATTCGGGCCCTTTGCAGAGCTCAATTGTTTTTCCTGCTGTCATTTCATCATTTATTGGTTTGATAAGGAAAGACCGAAGCTCGATCCTATTGATCACTGTTAGTTTCAATTAGCAGGTGATTAGAGGAGAACTGCTGACTTACAGTCATCACGAGACCAATAGGAAACTGATAATCACACACACACACACACACACACACACACACACACACACACACACACACACATATATAATTGTGCTTATGTTAACTTAATATAACATGCAACTCCAAGCAAGAACATTATTACAGCATAATTTTTGCCACACAAGAGAGATGTTAGACATGACTTTATTAAAAACAGACAAAACATGAGAACAGAACCTGTGAATTAAGATAATCAACAATTAAACTTGGCATCCACTGCTTCGAGATTCACACAAAGGAGAAAATGCATGATTAAAACAACTCGCATGGTCGATAATAAGGAGTATAGCCTCAAAAGCACATCTGTGTGATGTTGTCGCCATCTGGCGGATGTTAACTTCATAATACAACAAAAACGACGATTTCTTACTAATTTAGGCCTAGTTATTATATAATTACTTTATTACATAATCAATATTTATAATTATTTAGAACTGTAGTATTAGATTTATATAATTCTATGATATATATTGTATATTAAATGGGTGATGGTGGACAATCTACTTTATCATAAATATCACTGTTTTAAATAATTATTTAAACAATTATTCACTACAGAACAGATTACATACTTGCCAAGTGTTCACACAAAGGCATAACATAATGTAAATAAATAAATAAATAGATAGATAGATAGATAGATAGATAGATAGATAGATAGATAGATAGATAGATAGATAGATAGATAGATAGACAGACAGATAGATAGACAGACAGATAGATTACCCACGTGCCTAAAAAAACTAATTACAAAATAAAATGTATAAAAAACAATATTAATTTAATTAACATTCTACTGAACCTGTCATTTAGCGTAGAAATGTGGTACGTAAGTTTCGTATTGCAGCGCAGTGATTTCAGACGGCTGTGATTGGTCCATCCCCAAGAGCGATGAGAAAAAACAACGGGTTCATCACCTACAAAACTAAAGTCCTCACATAACTAATAAATCAGCACTTAGATCATTGGTGCCTGTACAAAATATGTGCTACTAAATTCACCATTTGATTTTAATTGGTCAGTCTATATACATTTTGTTTTGTTTAATGGCCTATATTTTCTATTTATTTGTCTGTTTCTTTCATAAAATGCGTTTGTTTATTTATCCTAATCACGTTTTTTTATTAATCCTTACATGTTTATGTTTTTCTCAATACATTTCCTGCACCCCAGTTAAAAAAAAACAGATTTACGCTTTTTATTTTGCCCATAAATCAGTAAAACATCACATTATACCTTGGATTATTATTATTATTCATTCATTTTCTTTTCAGCTTAGTCCCTTTATTAATCCGGGGCGTCACAGCGGAATGAACCACCAACTTATCCAGCACGTTTTTACACAGCGGATAACATCCACACACACTCATTCACACTCATACACTACGGACAATTTTGCCTACCCAATTCACCTGTACTGCATGTCTTTAGACTTGTGGGGTAAACCGGAGCACCCGGAGGAAAACCCACGCGAACGCAGAGAGAACATGCAAACTCAACACAGAAACGCCAACTGACCCAGCCGAGGCTATTATTATTATTATTATTATTTTATTATTACAATAATTTTATGTGACTAATTTAAAAAAAAAGTTGGTACAAAAGTATACATCAAGATGATACAACTTACCCACATAGCAAGCAGACTTGGCTCAAATGTGGCCTCATTATGGAACTGCTGGAGAGTTACCGGCACTGGCATGCCTAATGTCAGCCGAATATGGGCCATGCATGGCAATGATGGCACTGCATGCATGACAGCAAACTACATTTGGGCCAATTGTGGATGGGAGGTAGTGTAGTGATTGTTCACATTGTTTAGGTAACATTAGGCTGGGTTATGGCTCAGTTTTTGGGGTTTCTAGTTAAAGGGTGGTGTTGATATGGTTAACTTATAGCTGAGAATTGCTACCAATAATAAACCTGTTTTGGCCCAGTTCAGGGCCAGTTAAGGGTAATAACTTGGCTGAAATTGTGGCCCTTGTCTTTAATTCAGTTATGGGCCACTTCTGGACCATCATTCTTTGCGGTACTTGGACAGAGGAAAAAGTTATTGTGTGGCCCGGAGCTGGGCCAGAAAACATTTGCTATATGGGTTATAAAATCGTAATACAAAAATACAATAAAGAAGGAGATCGATCACCTTATAATCAGTGTTGGGGTAAAAATTAATTTATTTTTTAATTTAATTTAATTTATGACTTTTTAATTAAATTAATGCAAAAGTATGTTGTCATTTTTGAGTTTTTAAAGAGTAAGATAGGCTTAAAATTGTAATATATTAATTTTCTTTTACCCAACACAGCTCATAACATATTTCATGTTGTTGTTGTTGTTAAAAGTCATGAGTAGATTTCCTCATTATTTCCTCAACCTTTTTTATTTACTTGATTTAGCTTCAAATGCCTTTAAAAAGAAAAACAATGAGTTGTTTTCTTAAAAAAAAATTAGTAATAATTCATACACATTTTAATTGCATAATATTTAATCCCAAAGCTAAGCAGTATTGGGGGGAAAGTAATATATATAACAATATATTCACTACTTTTAAGGAATGTAATGTGAAAGGAGCCTATGTGTTATGCTATTTTCAAGTTTTTTATAGGCTTAAAATTGTAATATTTTTTTTCCTTTACCCAACACAGCTTATAAAATATTTCATGTTGTTGTTGTTGTTTAAACTCATAAGTAAGTTTTTCTCATTATTTACTCAACCTTCTTTATTTACTTGATTTAGCTTCAAATAGCTTTAAGACAATGATCTCAAGTTCAATTCCTGGTGGGTTCGCAGCTCTGCATACTTTAGCTCCAACCACCTCCAACTCACACCTGCTCAATAGTCTCTAATCTTGAACGCCTTGATCAGTTGGATCAGCTGTGTTTGATTAGGGTTGGTGCAAAACTTTGCAGAGCTGTGGCCCTCCAGGAATCGAATTATGCTTTAAGACAGGGGTGTCCAAACTCGGTCCTGGAGTGCCGGTGTCCTGCATAGTTTAGCTCCAACTTCCTTCAACACACCTGCCTGGAAGTTTCTAGTATACCTAGAGAGCTTGATTAGCTGGTTCAGGTGTGTATAGTTAGGGTTGGAACTAAAACATGCAGGACATTGGCCCTCCAGGACCGAGTATGGACATTTCTGCTTTAAGAAGACAAATAATGAGTAGTTTTCTTTTAAAAAATATCTTAATAATAATTTATACACACTTTAATTGCATAATATTTAATCTCAAAGCTAGTGTTAAGCAGTATTGGGGGAATGTAATATACACAAACAATATATTCATTACTTTTAAGGAATATAATGTGAAAGTAGCCTATGTGTTATGCTATTTTCGAGTTTTTTATAGGCTTAAAATTGTGATATATTCTTTTTCTTTTACTCAACACATCTTATAACATAGCTTATGTTGTTGTTTAAACTCATGAGTAGGTTTCCTCATTATTTACTCAACCTTCTTTACTTGGTTTAGCTTGATTAATTGTATTAAGACAAACAATGAATTATTTTAAAAAAATATAATAATAATAATAATTCATACACATTTTAATTGCATAATATTTAATCCCAAAGCTAGTGTTAAGCAGTGTTGGGGAAAAAGAAATATATAACAACTGCAATGTGAAAGTAGCCTGTGTGTTAATGTTATTTTCGAGGTTTTTTAAAGGCTTAACATTGTAATATATTGTTTTTCTTTAACCCAATACAGCTTATATTATTTTTAATGTTGTTTTTGTGTAAGTATATATTAGTAAACTGGTATAAACGCATAAAATAAGGTTGGGTGTCTCCACTAATTGTGTCCCCGTGACAGCAGCAGCACAGCGTGCAGTGTTTCAGTAATAAGCGTCCGCCCCCCTATTCTCGCCTCTGGTTGGAGAGCAGTAGTTCCGCCCCCGGTCGCCATGTACCGCTCCGCTCGCTCCCTGCATCGCTTCAGCGCGAGTTTGTCAGACCTGCGGGCCGCTCAGAGATCCATCAAAGCCCGCAATATCTGTCCAGCTCCCGGGCTCCAGCACCAGACCGTCAGAATGGTAAATCGCGCAGTTTGAGCGCTGTTTGAAGCGCGAATGAGGAGGACAAACGGACAGTAGATGACCTTCATGTCAACGCGCGTACAGATATCAGTCGCTCAAACTCAAAACATGTGGATTTACCACCTTATAAACGCGATTTTATCCGTCTAAATTCATAATCTAAACTCTAAATATAGCATTAAAGCGTGTTTGTACGTAGAAAGACTACAATGGTTGATTTGTTTTTCTCTGAGGGGTGAAAACTTAGGTTTTTAACTCGAGTTTTTCCATGTGTATTGCTTTAAATGGTTATAATTCTGAGTTAATGTGATTTACTGGGTGGTGTTGTTGCTGTTTCAGGCAAGTTCGGAGTCGTTTCGGATTGAGAAGGACACGTTTGGAGAGCTCAAAGTTCCCTCTGATAAATACTATGGAGCTCAGACTGTCAGATCAACCATGAACTTCAGGATCGGAGGAGTCACCGAGAGGATGCCGGTGATTTATCACTAATATTAGAGGATTAGTTCACATTTAGAGTAAAGTCGGTTCTATATTCGCACATTCAGACCAGTGGCTGTTCTAGACCAGAGTAACTGAGGGGGCCAGGCCAGAGGGGGGACCAAGCTTGTTGGCACTGGGGCACAACCCCCCCACCCCTGAAGTGCCACTGATTCAGACTTTCTTCTTAAATATATAATTGCAGAAAACTATTCTGTGCTAATTCTAATAGGAGCCAATGACTATTAAAGTACAACATAGTTTACAGTTAATTAAACAGTGCCAATGTTGTTTTGAAGACATACTTGCATGTGATTTCAGACTGAATATTCAAAGTAGCGTGGTAATCAATATAGGGGACTGTGTCACGACTCACAAGTCGTCTGAACGAATGTGCGAATATTAAAACCAACTTTACCTCAATATGGTTCACTTCCAGAATGAACATTTCCTCATTTATATTGAGGTAAAGTTGGTTTTACATTTGCACATTTGGACTTTCACCTTCTTAATATCATTGCAGAAAAGTATTCTTTGCTACTTCTAAACGGGGAAATCATATTAGCAGCCAATGACTATCAAAGTACAACACTCTTCACAGTCAAATAAATAATGCTAATGTTGTTTAGTAGTCATATTTGCACGTGATTTCAGACTGAATATTCAAAGTAGCGTGGTGAACAATATATGGAGCGCGTCACAAATAGTCAGTGTTCAAAAATTAATGAGTGTGCGAATATAAAACTAGCTTTACCCCAGTGCTTTTTACTCACCCTTCTTTTTTTACTCTTCAAAGATAGTTACTTCTATTTTTAGAGGATATTTACTTCTGCAGTATATTTATCTTTTGTTCAAAGTAGAGCTGCACGATTCTGGCTAAAATGGGATTTTTATGCTTAAAATCAAGATCACAATTTTCTCACGATTCTGTAGATGTAAAATAAAGGTTAATATGAGTCTGTTATTATTATTGTTATTTCTTAAATTCATATGGTAAAACTATAATAATAATATTATGTGTAGCTCTACTATTGGTTAAAATGCTACATTTTGAATAGACTTTGAATGATGGACTTGAACAGACTTTTAAAATATGTTCTGGTCATTAATGCACAGTAAAGTGACGACATCAGAATTATAAATAGTTGTATTCTGATGCTCTACTATTATGTTGGAGACGCATGCTTGCAATCTGTCATTGACAACATTATTAGACCATTTATTCACTGGTAAAATCAGACATTTGTTATTATCAGATACCCTCTTACATTATATTCAACGTCATACAGGCTACAGTAGTTATACTGACACTGTTAAACAGTTATTTTTATGCTCAACTCTCCATGTTCGCTATGAAAGAAAAACATATTAAATGCTTGTAATCATAACTGTAAAATGTGATATGATTATTTAAGTGATGAGCATGCTTTCGGTTTCGTTTTCACTGCTAAGTGCTGTTCATACTTCCCTCCCAAATGATCACGCTGTGCCACAAACTGAATGTTATTTACAACTTTATTACCTGTTATTTACAGCCTATGCAAGTTCTGTCTACTAAAGTAGACGCGCGCATCTATCATTATTAGGGCGCATGCCCACCCTCTCTGTGGTAACAGCTCACGATCAGCAGCTCACGTCACATGCAATTTCGCGGCCGCAAATACATCATTACATAAAGACAAAAATGACATTTTTTGGGTGAACTACTGTATAACTTATGAATACTACAGTATGTGACCCTTTCAACATCATTTGGAGGTGTCCATGTCACTGAGCAACGTATGTAAAACAATGAGAAGAACTTGAAAATATGATTGGCAGAATCGTAAAAATGCTGGATAAGGATCGTCTAGGGCAGTGGCTCCCAATCTTTTTTCCAAGCGACCCCTATTTTAACGCTGACATTTTTTTTAAGACACCTCCCCCCCCCACACACACACAGAAACATACACAAAAAAAATTGCAGACACTGAATAACATATAACATTGAGCTAATGTTGTTTAATATATGCAAAAAACAACAACTCTGAACTATTGACTTTTTCTCAACAACAGTTTGCACTTTTTTTCCAAAACCTGCTGCAAATTTAACAGCAGCACATTTAACAAGTAACATGTACAAATTTATCTGTTTAACTTATTAAAAGGTGAAACATGCACACATAGGACAATTTTTGGGGGTTTACCAACCGTCTGTGGATGTCTGGTGCTCTGATGTCTCTTTAGTTTGCAGGGCTTCATGCTTTCATTCGCTAGTCTGTCACCACAGATGACAAACTCAATTCTCACCTTGTCCATTGCTTCAATGAAACCAAATTCAAGATAACTATCCGAATAAATCCTTGCTTTCTTTTTAGCACATTCATTTTTATGTCCTTAGGGCTGCTGTTTATGCTAATGAGGGAGAGATGGTCACTAGTGGGCGGGGCTTCCCCCTTCTGATGACACGTACAAAGGGAGAATGTCAATCAAAGTAGTTCTGCAGACTGTTTTTATCAAGTCTGATTAGAAAAAATACAATTAATTAATTTTGACCATTAGAGGCTGGTTACAAGGCATGAGTAAATAATACATTTTTATATTCTGGAACTAATCCTCCAATGCCTCTGTGCTCTGTGTCAGGGATTGTGTTTATTCATCAATATTTCTTTTTCTCGGCAGATTCAGGTGATCAGAGCCTTCGGTATCCTGAAGAAAGCTGCTGCAGAAGTCAATAAAGATTATGGTTTGGACCCAAAGATCGCAGACGCCATCATGAAAGCTGCTGATGAGGTGATCAATCCGTAATGCTGGATTTCTGATAATCTGGCAACCTGGTTTGTTATTAAAACAACCCTGCTGTTCTGCAGTTACTCAAGGCAATAATAGCTTTTATTCTGTCAGTTACACAATACACAGTTGGTGGAGAAAATAACATTTGTTATGGTATTAGTTGTAAAATACAATATTATAAATTGGGAATCTAATAAGAATTAGCATAATTCACTCCAGCGTGGCTGTTGTTGTGTGTTTTTGTTTTCCTCCAGGTGGAGTCTGGGAAGCTGGATGATCATTTCCCGCTGGTTGTTTGGCAAACAGGATCCGGAACTCAGACTAACATGAACGTCAATGAGGTGATCAGTAACAGAGCCATCGAGATGCTGGGGGGGAAACTGGGCAGCAAAGACCCCGTTCATCCCAATGACCACGTCAACAAGAGCCAGGTTAAACACACACACACACACACACACACACACACACACACACACACACACATATATATATATATGGATTCAACCAAACATACACACATATGCAACCAGACACACTCAAACACAGATACAACCAGATACACAACATACATAGGCAAACACATACACAATCACACATGCATATACGTTCAGCCAAATACGCACACATACAACCAAATACATAACACACACACACATACACACACATTCATTCAACCAAACACACACAAACATGCATACACTTACAACCAGACACACACGCATACAACCAGACACACACATACAAATACATTCAACCAAACACACACGCATACAACCAGACACACACTCAAACACACAACTACAACCAGATACACAACATACATACACATTTTAAAAACACACGCATGTATTCAACAAAACACACAAACATAAACACATTCAACCAGACACACACACACACACACACA
>CAIGQZ010000217.1:14310479-14320705 GCA_903798205.1 Danio tinwini | reverse complement strand
CACACACACACACACACATTAGTTACTACACATTCTAACACACATATTTGATTTTGTGTATATACAGTATACATTTGTGTGTGTGTGTGTGTGTGTGTGTGTTTATAAGTGTGTGTATGTGTGTAATCTCTCTCTCACACACACACACACACACACACACACACACACACACACAGAGTCAGACATACACACAGAGTCAGACATACACAACCACACACATACACACACTAGTCATTACACATTTTAACACACACTTTTGATTGTGTGTATATATTCATGTGTGTGTGTGTGTGTGTATTTGTGTACTGTATGTGTTTACATCAAATACACTTACATACTGCAGTCACCACACAAACACACACACTTTTGTTTTTGTGTATGCATTTTTGTATATATGACACTGCACGTGCGCACGCACACGCACAAATACACACACACACACACACTCTCTCTCTCACTCTCTCTCTCTCACACACGCACACACACACATTCTACCACACATTTTTGTTTTGTGTTTGTATTTTTGTATGTACATGACACACACCTACACTCACACACTGCAGTCACCGTATACATACATTACACACATGCAAACAAACACACACGCGCACACACAAACACACACACACAAACTACATACTTTCTACCTCACACTTTTGTTTTGGTGTGTGTATATTTGCATGTACTGCATATGACACACACCTACACTCACTGCAGTCATCGTATACACACACACACCCAACACACATTCTACCACACACTTTTGTTTTGGTCCATGTATATTTGTATGTATATGACACACACCTACACTCACACTCTCACACACACACACACACACACACACACACACACTGAACGTGTGGCGCTGCTCTGATGATTCAGTCCTGATTCATCAGCTGCTGGTTTTGTCTTGTAAATAGCTGTCCTCATTTGCAGAGGTTTGCTCTTCCGCACGAGTGAAGTCTGCAGCGTTACACAACACACAGAGTCTGCTTCTCTAACTCCTGATCAATCTCCTGCTGACTGATGAATTATTCACAGCAATCTATTAAACCGCTTTACATTTCCCTTCATGATGCTCTATGCCTTTATTTATGATGATCGTTTTAGGTGCTTCAGTTTGTTAATGCATACGGCTCAGAGACCTGTCTGATCAAATTCAATGCACAGAAGTAATCCCAATCTTATTAAAGGCAAGCAAAGTGTCTACTGTAATGCTTCTCATACCTTTTACTGACTCATTATTTTGGTAACACTTTAGTTTAGGTCACTAAATTATGCTATTAACTACTGGGATATGGCCTGCCTATTATTAAGATATGAACTGTTCATTAGTAGTTATAAAGTATGATCTTATTCTACATCCCTAATCCTACCTAAACCCAACCTTATTAACTATTAATAAGCTGCTAATTAGTAGTTTATTAAGCTGGTAGTGTTAGTTAATGGTTTGTTAATATCATGAATTGTGACCTAAACTAAAGGGTTACCATTATTTTTAATTTGTTTTACGAACTTAAAGGTGCAGCAGGTGATCTGTCTAAACCTGTTAGCATAATATCTTTGAAACAACATCCTTCCCCTGCCGTCCAAAGCCACGCCTCCTTATGTCATGAATGCACACCTTAAAGATGACAGAGACCCACTAGATTGTCATTCAATTCACCTTTATTTGTATAGCGCTTTTACAATGTAGATTGTCAAAGCAGCTTCACATAGAAGATTATAGTGAATTGAAAGTGTCAGTTCAGTTCAGGTCAGGTCAGTGTGGTTTAATATTTACTGCTGAGAGTCCAAACACTGAAGAGTAATCCATCAATGCACAGCTCTACATGTCCCGAACCAAACGTCTTGTGCAGAGCTGCAGTCTCGGCGCTGGAAGCTGAAGAACGCTGGACCTCAGCGAAGACTCTGCTGTCCCTGGAGGTCATAGGAATCAGTTTCATGCTCTTCACTCCTCCATGACCACCACAGCAACTGCTCAGGATACGGCCTGGTCCAGGATTATGGAAACCTTGGGATCATCTCATCGCGGGTCTTGGATCACATCAGTGGTGCTGCATAATCTCTGGGGGCCTTGGGATGAGTATCCCCAGGTGGAAATAGAGAATAAAGAGAATAATTAGCGTAGCTGCTGTTCATAGTTTAATTCAATTCAATTCACCTTTGTTTTTATAGCGCTTTTACAATGTGGATTGTGTCAAAGCAGCTTCACATAGAAGATTATAGTGAATTGAAAGTGTCAGTTCAGTTTTCAGAGTTTAAGTTAAGGTCAGGTCAGTGTCAGTGTGGTTTAATATTTACTACTGAGAGTCCAAACAATGAAGAGTAATCCATCAATGTGCAGCTTTGCAAGTCCTGAACCATGCAAGATAGCGGCGAGGAAAAAAACTTCACCAATTGGCGTAAGTGAAGGATAAAAACCTTGAGAGAAACCAGGCTTAGTTGGGCACGACCATTTCTCCTATGGCCAAACGTCTTGTGCAGAGCTGCAGTCTAGGCGCCGGAAGCTTGAGAACGTTGGACGTCAGCAAAGACTCGGCTGTCCCTGGAGGTCACAGGAGTCAGACGCATGCTCTCCACTCCTCCATGACCACCACAGCAGCTGCTCAGTATGCGGCCTGGTCCAGGATTATAGAAACCTTGGGATTATTTCGTTGCAGGTCTTGGATCGCATCAGTGATGCTGCGTAATCTCTGGGGGCCTCGGGATGAGTATCCCCAGGTGGAAATAGAGAATAAAGAGAATAATTAGCATAGCTGCTGTTCTTAGTGTATATAAACGAGATGCGTGGAGCACATTCATGTATCATACCGCTATATGATGCATTGAGTGTATGCTTTACTAAAAACATAGGTCTTTAATCTAGTTTTGAACTGCGAGAGTGTGTCGAGCCTCGAACATTATCAGGAAGTTCCAGAGTTTAGGAGCCGGAAAAGAGAAGGCTCGACCTCCTTTACTCGACTTTGATATTTTAGGTACTACCAGAAGCCCTGAGTTTTGAGATCTTAAAGAGCGGGTTGGATTGTAGTGAGACAGGAGGTTGGTTAGATAAACAGGAGCTCGATAATTAAAGCTTTATAGGTAAGAAGAAATATTTTATATTCAATATGAAACTTAACAGGCAGCCAGTGTAAAGAGGATAAAATTAGGGTGATATGATCATATTTTCTAGAGCTGGTAAGAACTCTGGCAGCTGCATTTTGTACTAGCTGAAGTTTGTTAATAGAGGATGCTGGGCAGCCAGCGAACAGACCATTACAGTAATCCAGCCTAGAAGTCATGAAAGCATGAACTAGCTTTTCTGCATCTGAGATGGATAGCATATTTCGCAATTTAGCAATATTTCTTAGATGAAAGAAGGCAGTTTTTGTGACATGGGACATATGATTTTCAAGAGTTAAACTGGTGTCTAATATGACAGTTAGAAAACTTTATAGTACAATATACTTACACTTTTTATTCAACACAGCTTTGTTCACACCGTTACTACAAGTTTTAACTTAACATATTTAACAGAAAGTAACAAACAAAAATTTGCATGCGCTCACCGGCCTTGCACGCACTGCTTGACGTAAATGAGATGAACTGAGTTAACGATAATAACTGTGCTGTTGTCACGGGTGCTGTCTGAAATTAAACAGATGATATTGACATACTGTATAACTTGCATACGTCATCTTAATAGCAAAACTGGTCTTTTCATGAGCTGCAATATTGGTTTAATCTTAGTGAATGCATGCTCTTCTGCAACGGTGTACGCGCTGCAGTTGCATGACTGACAACATCCTGATGATTAAATGATGGATTACTGTTACCTGAAAACTCTGTCCCTCAGGCTTTACGGTGAATTGCTTTAGTCTTTTTCATAGCGGACTTTAACCCACTGGAAGTCTATTCACTTTTCGTTAAGTGTAAATGGTGGATTAACATTCAGCACATAATCGCTGATCAGATGTGCCATTAGTGTAACTTTAGGTAGTTTCTAAAACAACATCTGTCAGTGTTGTTTTCAGTGTTGACATTCTCTCATATCCAGACCTTTACATTTTTGCGGCTGTAGCTCTCTGTCATCTGAACTGAGTGATTGACAGCTGATATTAACCAATCCATTCGCGTTCTGTTCATGAGCAGTGGGCCAACAGGAAGAGCTTAAAGGGCCATTGTGGGATTTGTTTACTGTAGCATGTTGACATGTCAACTGTTTTAGACCATTCCTGAGCGCTACGTTTGCTATTATTTGGTGCAAAGATCCATTCTGCGTTAATCTCTCCTAACATTTTGAAGTAAAAGCTGGGCGCAAGGCAACAATTTTATTTGGCGCTGGTTTGCGTACCCTGATAGACATTTATAGGCTATATTTACACTTCTAAAATGCATCGCACTGTTCATATTTCTGCCGCGCCACAGAGTGCCATCTGATATCCAATCTGATAAGCGACCCTTTTTAAGACTGTTTTTGCATGCAATTGACAAACAGTCAGAGCCAAATTAAACTTTAGTGACAATCCTGTCCACTGTCCCGAGCGTCTCTCACCATGTCTCCAGGCCATCGGGAAGTCCTTATTGTTGAGCCCTGCTACAATTCCCAATGACAAACTGTATTATATCTAGTGTTTTTAGTCATGTATCAAGCAGAACTTGTCATAATGTGCAATATTTCATGCATGCAAGGATCGCTGGTCTCACTCTCTCCTAAAGTGACTACTGTATGCTTAGTGTTTGGCTGGCAGCGTGCAGGAGTTACACTTATTACTAAGCCATACTTGCATGCTATTTCAGAGCAAATATTCAGAGTAGTGGTGAACAATATAGGGAGCACATCACAGGCTGTCATTGTTCAAAAATGAACCAATGTGAATACTAAAGCAACTTCAGCTCAGTAAAGCAGGCTAAGAATAGCCTATTTACTGGTGTTTTGTTGTTAAATTAAAATAAATCTACATTATCGATGCTGTAAAAGGACCGTATGAAACTGAAAATAGTCACATCAATCTTTCACCGGGAGATTTCAGTGGCTGAACAACACTTCTGTGCAGATAACCCATTCATAACAACACAATCTACATCAGCTCTGCGTGACTAAAATAGTTTTAAAACAGAACAGGACCTGTCTAACAGAAATACTTCAGCCATGGTGTCATTCTCCCTCCTGCGTGCAAAACTAACTCCAATATTGATTCAAGAGTTTAACAAGTTTTGATTCCGCATTTGTTTTTACCGCTCTCTCTCTCTCATGTGCACGTGTAAATCAGTGACGTGTGGTGAGGTTTGTGACTGGTGAGGCACTGACACAAGTCAGAAGTCAAATGTACAAACAAATCCACCCGATATATTTGCCAACTACTGATTGTGTTTCATATATCATGTCAGCATTGTTCCTACACACATGGCAGATACATACTGGGCCAAGGAAGAATGTAAAATGTATAGTGATTAAATATGCCTCCCAAAAACACCCAGCTGTATGCTACAGACAACTAGAACAAGCAACTACACAACACTATAACACATGCACTTTTTCTCATACACAAACACATACAAACAGCACCATGGCAGATGCACACTCTCTCTTGCGTGCTCTCTCTGTCTCTCTCTCATTCACACACACACAGGATTCACACACTGGTCTTACCTTTACAGTAATTTTACTTGTAAATGAAGTCTTGACTTGACTTGAACTATGTTGAAATGATGGCGTTATCTTCTGTCCCGTCCTTTGAAGCGAGTCCTTCAGCTCCGGCATTGGTCGTCCAATATTTATTCACGTTTTGATTGAAAGTCCAATTTTGAGAACTGTTTGAGCTGATATGATCTATTTTTGCAGTCAGTCAGAGCAAAGCAGACTCTTTTTGAACTTTACTGCATAGGAGAAAAGCAACCACTAAGAATAACCGTGAGCTCAGGTGCGCCCTCTTCAGTGTGGCAGAGCTACTGCCTGCCTCACCTCATGTCTTTTCACTGCGGCTTTATGTCAGATTTTAACACTAAATAAGTGATAGACGTACGTGGAATATATATCATATTATATGGAAAGCAAGCCAGTTTGCAAGGGATTGCGCAATCTGACGAGAGGCTCAGCTCAGGCTGCCTCACCTCACTTCCTACACTGTAATTGAACAGGAAATACACATCAATTTTAATCATAAAAATTATTTAAATCATTTGAATCAAAGAGAAATTGCATCTATAGCACAGTTCAGTGGTCAAATATAGATTTTATCATTAGTATACATCTCATGATGGCAGGTGAGGATGATGCCTCCTGCCTTCCCTGACCGCACGTGCCTGGTGTAAATGGTGGATCTGTGTGAACAGGGGTGTGCAGATGTACAAATCTCCATTTGCTGACAGACAGTTTGAGCTGCTTATCAGAATTATGGCAATTATCGGCCTGACAATATTTAATTGGATGAACATTTTTTAGTTTTATGCCTCACCCAGAATATAAAAACACATATAAACACATTTAGATCATTTACTTTAATCAGTACTATTAGAATGTGAAGAGACTTTCAACCAGCAGAACAACACGTTTCTGAAGACGATCACCTGCTGCACCTTTAACTCATTTCTGCAGTTTGTGTTGGAGGATTTGATCTGAAAGTGATTGCAGATGAGAGATTTTATATTATATCACACTAATATTCAGGATTTGCTGTAAATATAAGCTACATTATGAATTGCTGAGCAGTAAAATGAGTGATTGTGCTTTAATGTGGTGTGTGGTTTCAGGTCTGAGAGTTCATAAAGTGTGTTTATGGACTGCTGTTGACCTCTGATATTAACGTTTTCCACATGTATTATTGAATACCACATGGCCATCTGAGCCACCAAATCGTGTGTGTGTGTGTGTTTATTTATTATTCTTGTTCTAGGGTAATTAGGGTAAAGTTAGGGTAATTAGGCAAGTCATTGTATAACAGTGGTTTGTTCTGGAGACAATCCAACACTAATATTGCTGAAGGGGGCTAATAGTATTGACCTTAAAATGGCTTTAAAAATTAAGAACTGCTTTTATTCTAGCCGAAATAAAACAAATAAGATTTTCTCCTGAAGAAAAAATATATTAGAGGAAATACTGAGAAAAATTCCTGAATCTGTTTACCATCATTTGGGAAATATTGGAAAATAAATAAAAATTCACAGGAGGGCGAATAATTGTGACTTCAACTGTATGGATTTTCAGTGTCTGTGAGGCATTACAGCTTCAACAAGCACAAACAAATCCTTAGAAAGAGCAGTCATCCCAAGTCACTGAAAGTTAGGGAAACATGCTTGAAAACTACAAATAAATAAACCTGAATACACACACGCACACACAGACACACACACGGTGGATTAGGTTAATATATGCAGCTTAAAATTAAATGAAGAGACCAGTTGGGAAATTTCAGCGTTGTTTATATTTATGTAACTGAGAAACTGTTATCAGAACCTTATAGACGACTATTTTATTTATTTATTTTATTTTATTTATTTATTTCATTTTATTTTATTTTATTTTTTTATTTTTATTTTATTTTTTATTTTATGAATTTTTTGTTTAGTTTTATTTTATTTGTTTTATTTTATTTAATTTGTTTTATTTTATTTTATTTTTTGTTTTACTTTATTTAATGTTTTTTTTATTTTTATTTTTTTCATTAATTTATTCATTTTCCTTTTGGCTTAGGCTCTTTATTAATCTGGGGTTGCCTCAGCGGAATGAACCGCCAACTATTCCAGAATATATTTTACCCAATTCAACTATAGCGCACGTGTTTGGACTGTGGGGGAAACCGGAGCACCCAGAGGAAATCCACGCCAACACGGGGAGAACATGCAAACTCCACACAGAAATGCCAACTGACCCAGCTGAGGCTCGAACCAGCGACCTTCTTGCTGTGAGGCAATCATGCTACCCACTGTGCCACTGTGACACCCTTTCTTTTATTTATTTTTTTTTTTTTTTATCAGTTCATGAATGTCCTGTTAAAGTAAACCAGCATTTTTTATTCAATTTTTGGTTTGTATTTACGATTATGCATTTGCAATTAAACATGGAGAATAATGTATTATTAGACAGTTTTATTCAAAGTGTTTTATATTGGATTCAGTGTTTTTTTATTTATCTTTTTTATTTAATTTAATTTTGTATTAATTAAATTGTTTACATTTGTGTTTACATTTACATCACATTTCAACCTGTTTATTGATTGATTGATGATTGAATGTTTGTAGACCAACACATTATCATTGCTTTAACTTCAGAAGATGTAATAAATGGTGGCACGGTGGCTTAGTGGTTAACAATGTCACCTCACAGCATGAAGATCGCTGGTTCAAGTCCCAGCTGGGTCAATTGGCATTTCTGTGTAGAGTTTGCATGCTCTCCCCGTGTTGGCGTGGGTTTGCTCCGATTTCCCCCACAGTCCAAACACATGGGCTATAGGGGAATTGATGAACTAAATTGGCCGTAGTGTGTGTGTGTGAAAGAGAATGTATGCAAGAGCATCCGCTGTGTAAAACATATGCTGGAAGTTGGTGGTTCACTCCACTGTGGTGAAAAAACAAACTAAGCCGAAGAAAAATGAATGGTGTGTGGTTGCTGTGTATGTTTATTAAGCATATATAAATACATGCATGCATATAATTGAGAAACTATTTATATTTAGATATAAAATATATGTTGTGTAAATATTTAATACAAATTATATAGTTAAAAATCTATGTAACAATATACACTATATAATATTTAGATTTTATGCATATATATATATATATATATATATATATATATATATATATATATATAACACACACACACACATTATGTCAAAGCAAACTTTTATTTTGGATGTGAATAATCGTGATTAATCTTTGTCCAGAATTATTTTTTCATGTAGTGTGTGTATGTGTGTGTGTGTGTCTGATTTGTTTGCTGCTGTGTGGAGGTTCAGAAGGAGTGTGTTTCTGTCAGCGGTGAAGAGTAAATGTGAGCTCAACACTATGTTTAATCACGCAGAGATTAAGTGTAATTAGAGAGAATGGGAGACTCATTATGAAGCGTGTAATTAATGTGATTGTTGCAGGCCGTGGATCTGATCTTTCTCTCTCTCTCTCTCTCTCTCTCTTCTGCAGATGGAGGACATCATCGCCCGCATGCAGGACGAGAAGAGCGGCATCCCCATCCGCACCGTCAAGAGCTTTCTATCCAAGATCCCCAGCGTATTCTCAGGTGTGCACAGCTTTATTAACTCAACACCAATACAGTAAAATCAGGCTGCTTCATTCAGATGCTCAGCTTCATAAAGCTTTACCAATCTTCTGTCTTGAATCTGGTTTTCGAGATCTTTTCAAATGAACAAGGTCATGTGATTTCTGTCAATGGGGATTCGGTACATCAGAAGTGTTTCAAAATGATTTAGAAATGTTATGGTTCTCCAGTAGGGGGCGCTCTGTTTAATGCCATGAAATCCACATGTATCCCGCTGCTTCATTCAGATGTTCAACTTCATGAAGTTTCGAAACCAATCTTCTGTGTTGAATCTGGTTTTGGAGCTCTTATCAAACTGGCAAAGTCATGTGATTTAATTAAACGAGGATTCGTAACGTCAGAAGTGTTTAGAAATGTTTCAGAAATGTTATGGTTCTCCACTAGGGGGCGATCTGTAATACTGTAAGATCCACATGAATCACTGCTTCATTCAGGTGTTCAGCTTCACACAGTTTTGAAACCTTTACCAATGATTACGTTTACATGGACATCAGTAATCAAATTATTTACTTTAGTTTCATTAAGAGCATAATAAGACTAAGGTGTTTATATGAGTTGCATTTTGAGTATTACTTTCATGATCGATCGTGTTTTACATGTTATAGCACATAATTCGGTTAATGTCATTGCGCCACCGCGCTATCCGGAGTTTCATGTTATTTCGGGTGTTTCACTTTTAATTTGTCAACTTTAACTGCAGTTTGGCACTTTCACTTTCATTCAGGAACATTTCATGCAAGCCCACCGTGACAAACGAGATATTAGATGCAACTATGAACTGCTGGAAGAGTTGTTTTAATGGAAGTTCATACCGCATGCTGAATGGAAGAAAAAACACCGCCGCATTTCACGATGCAGGTGTCTGTGGTCTGCACTGACCTGGTAGGTGCAAAGAGTGTCAATCAGCCGTGGGTGGGTGTGTGTGTGTGTGTGTGTGTGTGTGTGTGTGTGTGTGTGTGTGTGTGTG
>CAIGQZ010000217.1:14185096-14209336 GCA_903798205.1 Danio tinwini | reverse complement strand
TTGTGCTCAAATAAGCGTCATCTAGAGGCTTTTTTTATAGAAGCCACTTCTGATACCAAATTATCAACTAGAAGTCAAGTTATTTATTTTAGTTTTTGTTCCTAAAACTTGGATAAACTTTTGTCAGGTAGTGTATACAATGTCCTCACTAAGATAAAAAAACAAATGTGTGTGTGTGTGTGTGCGCGTATGAGAATAACCGTGAATGTTTATGGTGTGTGCTGTGCTGAATCTCTGCTCTTTGTTTAATCTGCTGCTGTTTTTTTTCACATCACCAGCATGCACTCAGTTGCCAGCGGGTCATAGATGCAGGTTAATGAGACTCGGGGTCAGCAGAATCTCATGCTCAGAGATCCAGAGGTCAGGACGCATTAAAACCCCTGCGCTTAATCGCAGTCAGACGTCTAATGTTCAGAATCTCAGGAGAGACGCAGGAATTCAGCAGGAACGTCAGGAATCCAGCAGTTTAATGGACAGCAGTCAGACTCACACACACACACACACACACACACACACACACTCACCTTCAGTCACAAATGCCTCCATCTTCTCTTTAAACGGCTGGAGATGCTCCTCGGTCGAGACAGAGCACACCTTCTCCACCTCTGCCGTGCATGCTGGGAAACAGAACAGTTCACAATCATTAACACCAGCAGTATTGAGGCGCTCATTTTTTATGTTTTTTTTTTTATGATACTTATTGGTTCCTTCTTAATATAACATACAGTACCATACTAAAATATGAAATGCAAGCAAACTCTTCACAATTTAGAAAATTGCTAACAAATTTGGAGAAAAAGATAATTAGGAATACAGTAATAAATGCATAAGATAACACTAGAGAGCACAACAGGGTAGACACGTTCATAGTTTACGTGAAAAAATGTAATTCTCTCATATATTCACTAACTTATGATCGCCATTCATTTTGGCTAACATTTTTTCCTTATGAGACATTCTCAATCCTGAATTTCATCTATAATTTGTATGTAGAGCATTGAATGTATTTCCAAAACCTTAGTATTATACGTCATGTTTTCCACTACATTTATTCTTCCATTAAGGGGCGCCACACCAAAATTCATCCCGCCTTGGTTACATAACAGCTTCTCATTCAAAAACATTCAGTCGTTGTTGTTTTTTAATAGCGCGTTATAATCGCACCAAAACGTATTAAAAGGTAAGTGAATTATAACAGCGCAAACTTTTCTGTAATCGTAGTGCTGTGCGTTATTTGTTTAACCCTTTAAAGTGACATACTGACTGACTAGTGCGTGAGGCCAGCAAACACGACTTAGTTTTCAGTTAGGATGAACAGTATCCATAATTATACTTTAGTCTAAGGCTTTGCATACAATGACTATCTTGCTGGAGTTTATAGCCGTTTCACTTTACTTCAGGATGCATTAATGCCGATCTTTAGGTCTATTGGACGCAATTAAAAATGTTCCTAGCAAATCTAATAAATGTTGGAGACATACTTGTTACATAAACACACTAAATCACACTTCAGCAGTGTTTATTTGAGCGTGCAGAAGAAAATCTGCACTTGAGCAGTTTATTTGAGGGTGTGCAAGAAGTTTTGTGCACGAACAGAGGCAATCGCGTGCAAAGAGATTTGCATGCCTGTATTACATGAATGCGATCTCGACTTGTAATACTGCGCTCATGACAACCTTACCCATTATCCCTCCTCGCAACTTCTAAAAGCAAATCAAGTTACTTAAATTTAGGATTATGATGACCTATTCCAGATTACATATAATCCATTTTGGGTGGCACGATGGCTCAAGGGTTAGCACTGTCACCTCACAGCAAGAAGGTCGCTGGTTCGAGTCCTGGCTGGGTCAAATGGTGTTTCTGTGTGGAGTTTGCATGTACTACCCGTGTTGGCATGGGTTTCCTCCGGTTGGGTTTCACCCCGTCCAGATACATACACTCAAGGGAATTGATGAACTAAATTGGTCATAGTGTATGACTGTGTGTGTGTGTGTGTGTGTGTGTGTGTGAATGCGAGTTTGTATGGGTGTTTCCCAGTTCTGGGTCGCAGCTGGAAGGGCATGCACTGTGTAAAACATAGAAGTTGGCGGTTCATTCGGCTGTGGTGACCCCTGGTAAATAAAGGGACTAAGCTGAAGGAGAATGAATGAATGAACAATCTATTTCAACTAAACTCCCTCAATCTGAATACATCTGCAAACTTCATCAGGAGGACCGTCCATCCAACAAAGCAAACACACAGATAGATCTTGAGAGTGAATCTGCAGTGAGTGGAAACGCTGAACTCTTCAGCCACGTGGCAGCGGCAGCATTCAGACGCTCCTGAACCGTGTGAACCTGCTGCTTCTCCACTTCACCAGAACAAAAAGTGTCAAAGTATCAGGCTGTTCAAAGACGACAAGAGCAGAATGTGTGGATAAACTCCGGATTAAACGAATCAAACACGTTAACCTGTGAACCCTGGAGATTAAAGAGAAAATCTTCACTTCCTTCCCAGAAAGCAATCTTTCATTCTCAGCTAAAACACACCGCAATTAGTCCAATTACGCTCAGGGGAAACGGTCTGTGCTGAAGGCCATTATGTGGACCAGAGCAGAAATCAAACATCACTGCTATTATTATGGCGTAACACTGGGCCGATGCTTCACTCAGCAATGAGAAGAAACATCGTAGCTCATGTCAAAAACACTTTGGTTTCTCTTTATTAGACAGTCTCCTTTGTTGTTATTATTAAGCGTTTGAGCCAATGTGGATGGCTTTGTTTTTACACAGAACAAGTTACTTGAACTCACAGATAAAGCTTCAGGTTGTACTAATCTGTTAATGTAGCAAGATTATTTTTCCAGGCCAGGAAATTAATTTGAATGAATAGACCAATTACCATGTTTGTAAACATTCAGGATGCGCGCGCAGGGAGGTGGCAGGAAAAAAACGTGTGTGCTACCATTTACAGCGAGGGAATGACAACTGACGTGGTACAGAGTTTGTTGCTGTCTTAGAAATAAGATATATTGATTACATATTATATATATTATTTACATAATGCTTTCAGCGTATTATAACAGCTTGTCACCCAGTGATTCGGCAAAATTAACGTTAAAGTGAGCGGAGTACGTCTGACAGGTCCATTTGCGATAGCACCTTCCCTATGGATATTGGATAAGAGGAAATGACCAAGCATCAGCCCCAAATATACAATCTCATTGAAGCTCCAAGGGGGTTTTACGGTTTACAAGAGAGAAGTTAAAGGTCTACAAGTGTTTGGAACAATTGTGTTCTGTGTGGTCATGTGCAAGAAATAATGTTCCCTGATTACCAGATTCAAAACTATGTAGTGCTAAAAACCGAGGTTCTGCCGAGCCAAAGACAAGGAAAAAAAGACAGAGCTAACGTTATACAAGGCCTGGGTAATCATCAACAGCAAAACTGCATTCTGACAGTGAACTACACCTGTACGGCAGGCCCAGGGTATGTAAACTTACACATAAAATTAAAGTTGGTTTTATATTCACACATTCAGACTTTCTCCTTAATAATATAATCTCATAAAAGTATTATTTGCAAAATCTAAATAGCGAAATCATATTAGCAGCCAATGACTATCACAGTACAACATTGTTCACAGTCAAATAAGCAGTGTTCATGTTGTTTTCAGTCACACTTGCAGGTTATTTCAGAGCGAATACTCAAAGTGTCGTGGTAAACAATATAGGGAGTGTGTCACAAGTTGTCACTGAATGAATGTGTGAATATAAAACCAACTTTAATAACTTACACTTTCACATTTCATTCTCTGCATTCAGTGTCCGCAGTTTAATAAACCATATTTAACAGTTTTGCCGAAATCATTGCTGCAATCAAAAACGAGTAATGTATATGATTCAGCATAGAGTCCAGCATTTATAATTAGGTCGTCACTTCATTCAGCTCCCTTTTAGCCAAAAACGTCTGCAGTCGGCATTGAAAGCAGTGTGGTGTACAGTAAAAGTTAAGTTTTAATTTGGAATTTGGCATACTACCGCACAATACAACACATTTGCTATTGCAGCCGGTCTTTTTTTGCAACCGGGGATGTGTGACATCATGTGTGACGTAGGTTGCTAATTCGTCTAGAGACAAATAAATTGTAGGTTCTAACACAAGAGCAGTTCACTTTAATGTAATTTTGATTTGGCTACTATTAACAATACACTAAACCCAAATATTCATGATTAAATAATACCTTATTATTATTAATGTTCATAATGTATCAGCTTAATTCACTACACATTAAATTTTAATTATATTATTAATAGAAAATAGAATGTTATATTAATAACTGATTTATTTTATCTTTTCCATGATGACAGCACATAATATTTGACTAGATATTCTTCAAGACACTAGTGTTCAGCTTAAAGTGACATTTAAAGGCTTAACTAGGTTAATTGGGGTAAAGTTAGGGTAATTAGGCAAGTCATTGTATAACAGTGGTTTGTTCTGGAGACAATCCAAAACTAATATTGCTGAAGGGGGCTAATAATAGACCTTAAAATGGGTTTAAAAATTTGTAAGCTGATTTATTTTAGCCGAAATAAAAAAATAAGACTTTCTCCAAAAAGAAAAAATATTATAGGAAATACTGTGAAAATTTCCTGAACCTGTTCAACATTATTTGGGAAATATTTGTTTCACAGAAGGGAGAATAATTTTGGCCTCAACTGTGTATTTGGTTAATGTCAAAAAGTGGATGCTGTAAGTGTTGAAAAATGCTCATTAAAAGGGATTTGAGTTGTTTTTAAGGTCTGTTTTGAGTTGTTATTATATAAAAAAGTTTAATGAATAGTAAATTCTGAAATTAACATTAATAAAAGCTTTATACATGTCATTAATAGTTATTATATCATCACTGTTTGATTTTATTTTCAACGCTTCACTCAGCAATAAGAAGAAATGCAATAGTCTCTGTCAAATAAATAACTGCTTACTTTGGTTTTACTTTATAAGAGTCTCATTAGTTAATACATTAACATGACAAACAATATGTATTTAATGTCAACATGTATAATTGGATGCTGTAGGTGTTGAAAAACGCTCATTAAAGGGGCGTTGAGTCATTTTAAAAGGTGGTTTTGAGTTGCTATTTTATAAAACAAGGTCATATAGAGTTATATTTACTTTTAATAATAGTACATTTTAAAATTACAAATAAAATCTTTATAAATGCTATTAATAGTTATATTATCACAGTTTTTTTATGCCTCACTCAGCAATAAGCAACACCATAATTTGTCAAATAAATAATTGCTTCGGTTTTACTTTATAAGAGTCTCATTTGTTACCATTAGTTAATACATTAACATGAAAACCAACAATATATGAAGAGTTTAGAAGCAAACACCTCTAAAAGTCGTGTGAAATTTTCTTCTAAAATGAGCTTTTTTTCAGGCTCCTGTGTGTAGATTCAGTAAGATCAAGAAATAAGTCCTCTTTATGGTCTTTAAAAGTGAAATAACTCAATATAAACAAAAGAGGTCATTTCAGACGGCACTTAGAGGTTTTTTCATCTGAACTCATATATTTGGTAAATGTCAAAATGTGTAAGTGTTAAAAAGGGCTCATTAAAAGGCTGCGTGTCGTTTTTAAAGTCTGTTTTAAGTTGTTATTATATAAAAAAATGTTTTAACTAATAGTCAATTTTGAAATTAACATTAATAAAAGCTTTATACATGTTATTAATAGTTACTATATTATCACTGTTTGATTTTTTCAACACTTAGCAATGAGAAGAAATACCATAATTCATTAATTCAATTTTTCCTTCGGCTTAGTTTGTTTATTCATCAGGGGTCACCACAGCGGAATGAACCGCCAATTTATCCACCTTATGTTTCGCACAGCAGATGCCCTTCCAGCTGCAACCCAGTACTGGAAAACACCCATACACACTCATTCACAACACTACGGCCAATTTAGTTAATCAATTCCCCAAAGCGCATGCGTTTAGACTGTGGAGGAAACCGGAGCACACGTAGGAAACCCACGCTACAAACCACTGAGCCACCGTGTCACCACAATACCATAGTTTGTCAAATGAATAACTGCTTACTTTGGTTTTACTTAATAGGACAGTCTCCTTTATTAACATTAGTTAATACATTAACATAAAAAATGAAAAACAATATGTATTTGGTTAAATTCAAAATGTATAAGTGGATGCTGTAAGTGTTGAAAAGGGCTCATTAAAGGGCTGCGTGTCGTTTTGAGCTGTTACTATATAAAAAATGTTTACATTAATAGTCAGTTTTGAAATTAACAATAATAAAAGTTTGATAAATGTCATGTATAGGTATTTTATTTTCACTTTTTGAAATACCTTTCATTTTAGTTTAAGCTAGAGTTTTAGTTATGTTGTTGTTTTTGTCTTTTCGTTTGTTTTATTAATAATATCTCACGTTTTAAAAATATTTTGGTTAACTCGAATCAAAATAATAAATTAATAGAAATTGGATGATAATAATAATAAAAATAATAATAATAATAATAATTATGAATATGAAATTAACATCAAATTTTCTAGGCAACTAGTGAAAATTCTTGCATATTATATTTTATTTTGGGTAAATGTAAATTTTACTTGGCTAAAAAAATCTTTATCTTAAAGGCACAGTTCACCTAAACAGCAATTTCTTGTCCATTTACTTGCTCTTAAGTGGTTCTAGATGTAAAGTGAATGTCTTCTGTTGAACACAAAACAAGATATTCTGAAGAATGCTTAAGGAAAAAAATAACCTGCCATCAACATCCATAGTAAGAACATTTTCAACATTTTTCAGAATATCTTCCTTTGTGTTCATCAGAAACACAAGTGGAGTATGAATTAATGACAATTAACATCTTTGGTGAACTAGCCCTTTAATTTAATGTCTGTCTTAAACACAGACATATTTAGCTAAAATAAAAGCATAAATAGGGTGGCCCATTGGTTAGCACTGTGGCCTCACAGCAAGAAAGTCGCTGGTTCGAGTCCGGGCAGAGCCAGTTGGCATTTCTGTGTGTACAGTAGTTTGCATGTTCTCCTTGTGTTGTTGTTGGTTTCCTCTGGGTGCTCTGATTTCCTCCACAGTCCAAACACATGCGCTATAGGGGAATTGATGAATTAAATTGGCCGTAGTGTATGAGCGTGTGTAAATGAGTGTGTATGGATGTTTCCCTGTACTGGGTTGCAGCATCCGCTGTGTAAAACATATGCTGGAAAAGTTGGTGGTTCATTCCGCTGTGGTGACCCCTGATAAATAAGGGACTAAGCTGAAGGAAAATGAATGAAAAGCATAAATATTTGACATTTTTCAGAACCGCTAAGCTTGTGTGTCTGACTGTAAGATCTGTGAGCTCATGATGAAATGAAAACAGCCAATCAGAGAGAAAAATCAGCAGGAACAATTACTGTTTCCTGTGGCGATGCTGGTCGTTCAGCAGCGTGATTGATCGCGGCGCCACAGACGAGAACCTAAGAACTTTATTTAATAAAAATAATTGAGGAACTCCGTTAAAGAGGGAGAATGCATGAATAGAAAAATAATGCGCAGTAAAAACCTGCAAACCATTTTCAATGTGTTAACAACTTCCAGAGCCATTAACAGCTGACCTTAGGAAATGACTGTGTGTTTTACCAGAGTACACACACTGATCTCAGCGCTGACACTCGCTAGTCGCTCTGAGAGGAACAGATCAGTCACTGACCATATCTGATCATATTCTTATTATGAATAATCCTTCAAAACTGTAAATGCACAGATTATTGGAGCACTACATCAATCTTTGCATGACATTGGATGCACTTCTTGCCTGTCTTCACTGTACATCTAAAGTGAGGGTTGATTGAAGATTGTGTCAGCAAAAAATAAGGAGGAGTAGAATATGCTCACATCTGTTTGAGGTTTATAATTAGTGCATGTTAATAAGCTTCACCTCTTAGATCTTTGCGGAGTCTCAGCAGATCTTTAGTAAAGTCTTCAAATTTCATCTGAGAGGCCTGAAACAGGTCATGAGGTTCTGGTAGAGGAAACACACACGTCTCTTTGCCTGCATCCTGAAACACACACATACATACATACATACAGATATCTTAATGGCGACTTCTCATAGATATAATGATTATAAAAATACTCTCTCCCTTACCGCAAACCTACCCCTGAACTCAACCCTCACAAGGAACATTCTGCACTTCTGACATTTTTAAACTGGGTCATTCTGTGAGACATTTTTCACACGGAGACAAAAACAAAAGTCTCCACAAGGTCTAAATATACTGGTTTTGCTAAACTTGTGAGCATATTTGGTCCCTGCAATATCAGGAAAACAAGCACACACAAAAAGTGGGTACATTACATAGCTTTCCATTCATTTTATACTGTTCAAACTGTATATTGTATTGCCCTCACCCCAACCTACCCCTTAAACCCACCATCACAGGAGACGGTGTGCAGCTTTACTCTCTGAAAAATCTCATTCTGTGTGATTTATAAGCTTTTTGAGAAATGAGGACGTCACCAATGTCCTTGTATTTCACCTTTTTGTAATACCTGTGTCATACCCATGTCATTATACAGATTTGTGTCCTGATACGTCACAAAAACATGCATGCAAAAAAGCACACACACAGAGAGTGCACACTAGGGCTGGGCGGAAAAAACAAAAAAAACAATTAAATAAAATATTTGGTATTTATTGACCAAACACTATTGTCGATATCGATAAAAAAAAAGGATTCAGTATGAAGGCAATAGTTTTAGTAATTGTGGCTGCTGACCGCGCGCCTTGGAAGCAATGCCAATAAGCTTAGAGTGCAAGTTTGTCATTTCAAGTAAAGGCGTGCACGTTTCCATTAGAGGTGTGAACCTACACTGGTCTCACGGTTCGGTTACGATTATCGTGTCATCGATTCGGTATATCTCGGTGCATTGACGATGCTTTCCATACACAATTAGATTTTTTCTTCACAACACAATTTTTTTTATTAAAATCTATAAATATAATAATATTTATTTTTTATTTGTAATACAATTCTGTCCTTTTATACAAGCAGTCAGATATATGAACTGGAGATTTAATTTGACCTGCTCTTACTGAATGTTTCAAACAAAACTCCAATACATGCACAGAAGACATGAGCCTTTATAGCAAATAAACTAATGTAAATATTATCCCGCTTGCTTTTTAAACGCTGTCACACGAGGTCTTACACCCCTATGATTGGTCATTGTCTTCACCCGCTCAACAGAAAGGGCTGTGATTTGCTTTAGATATGAAAGCGCTGTTCACCGATGAGTAATGTGGGAAGAACATCCGCGGTTAAAGTCTATATGCGCATAATATGTGGTTATCACAGGTAACCCATAATAGACATAGTGGAGAAAACTCGCACCCGCAGGCACGCTTGTATCGCTTTAACAGGCAAGAGGAGAGGAAAAGTGACCTCACGAATATGCCAGCGGGCCAAATGTCCAAGTTTTAGAGCACTTCTCCCTATAGTGAAATAGCGGCTCGTGTGCTGTACCTTCTTCAGTGTCAGTGAGACTTTCCAGCAAACTCGCAAGCAGTTTAACTGTGCATAATTATCTACCTTTTAAGGAGTAGGAGCATTCGCCCTCGCCTCCTTTGCCATAGTATTCTACAGCGACATCGCGCATGGGAGATAAATGATGTCAGTATATAATAACTGTGGCGAGGGGGCGTGGCCGAGAGCCGTGGGAGCGAAACGAGGCCCGCCACAGATGAGATGCACCTGTGGCGCGCACCTGCCTTCAATCCCACGGAAGGAGCTCTGGACTATAAGAGGAGGAACGATGGCAGAGGACAGGGAGAGAGGACCAGGCCCGGACATGTTTTACTTTTGCTTTCAGTTTGACGGCAGTCTCCGTGAGGAGCTGCCGTCCGTTTGTTTTGTTTTGATTTATTAATAAATAATTATATAAAGTTTAAAAAAAAAAAAAAAAAAAAAATTGGGGTTCGGTTCTCCAGACACGCTGCCACTCGGTCCTCAACCAACTGAGAGAAGTGACAACATGCTGGGAGCCCTGTGGAGGAATCTATCCACCCGTCCGTCTTCTGGTGTCCGGCGGTGGTTCTCCTGACTGGCTGGCGGCATTTCTGGTCTCCTGCTCCGCTCCCGCTTCGGTGGAGGACGCAGGCTTCGGCGTCCTGGCGGATCGCGGCGACTCCCCCCGGGCTTTCTGGGATGGCTCCCTTCAGCTCTTTCCCATCCGGTGGGGAGCCCCGCGTCCCCTGCTCCTCCCCATGCTGGGAGACGGCAGCAGGCAGATCCTTCCTCGCCAGCCTCAGGCCGCCCCGTCACTTTGGCAGACGAACGGGTTTCTCCCCCACTCGGATTAACTCCCGAACACTCGCCCTCCTCCTCAGCGGCGAGGGCAACTGGACGACGTGTCCCTCCTTCTCCCGGGTTTTTAACACCACTCTAATGAAGTTACGGGAAGAAGGAGGCGGAGAACCGACAAACTTCAAATAAATATTTATTAATAAAAGGGGACGGCAGCTCCTCAAAGTAAAACATGTCCGAGCCCGGTCCTCTCTCCCTGTCCTCTGCCATCGTTCCTCCTCTTATAGTCCAGAGCTCCTTCCGTGGGATTGAAGGCAGGTGCGCGCCACAGGTGCATCTCATCTGTGGCGGGCCTCGTTTCGCTCCCACGGCTCTCGGCCACGCCCCCTCGCCACATACCCCCCATCTCCCCTCACAGGCCGGGGGCACCCCGTGGCTGTGCATACTCCGGGGGGGGGATTTGGCGCCACAGCACCCGCGAGACCTATATGAGACGGGCCGAGAGAAAAGGAGATGGAGAAAAAAGGAGGAAAGACAGAGTAGACAGAGAGGGGAGAGAGGAAAAAAAATAAAAATTGGGGTTCGGTTCTCCAGACACGCTGCCACTCGGTCCTCAACCAACTGAGAGAAGTGACGACATGCTGGGAGCCCTGTGGAGGAATCTATCCACCCGTCCGTCTTCTGGTGTCCGGCGGTGGTTCTCCTGACTGGCTGGCGGCATTTCTGATCTCCTGCTCCGCTCCCGCTTCGGTGGAGGACGCAGGCTTCGGCATCATGGCGGATCGTGGCGACTCCCCCCGGGCTTTCTGGGATGGCTCCCTTCAGCTCTTTCCCATCCGGTGGGGAGCCCCGCGTCCCCTGCTCCTCCCCATGCTAGGAGACGGCAGCAGGCAGATCCTTCCTCGCCAGCCTCAGGCCGCCCCGGCACTCTGGCAGACGAACGGGTTTCTCCCCCACTCGGGTTAACTCCCGAACACTCGCCCTCCTCAGAGGCGAGGGCAACTGGACGACGTGTCCCTCCTTCTCCCGGGTTTTCGGCACCACTGTAATGAAGTTACGGCCACCTGGCCGCCGGGAAGGAGGCGGAGAACCGACGAACTTTATATAAATATTTATTAATAAATCAAAACAAAACAAACGGACGGCAGCTCCTCACAGAGACTGCCGTCAAACTGAAAGCAAAAGTAAAACACGTCCGGGCCCGGTCCTCTCTCCCTGTCCTCTGCCATCGTTCCTCCTCTTATAGTCCAGAGCTCCTTCCGTGGGATTGAAGGCAGGTGCGCGCCACAGGTGCATCTCATCTGTGGCGGGCCTTGTTTAGCTCCCACGGCTCTCGGCCACGCCCCCTCGCCACAATAACCGTTTATGATTATTACTGAACCTATATCAAATTGTCCCTATCTGCATCACAGTGCACCGAAGAAACAATTCATTTTGACACCCCTAGTTTCCTTAGAGACATGGCGCATGCACATTTTCCAGCCGCACCTAACTTTTCTGAAAATGGTTGATGGCCCCCTAGTTACAAAAGATGCCAGGGGAGCACGAGCACATTGAAAATGGTGAAGGAAACCACGCGCTCGTGCTTTTCACCTGTGACATTCATGTTGCGTCATTGTCACTTCAGGTCAAAATAATAACACGTATTAAAACGAGTGCCGTATAGCAGCAGTGAGGAGATCGTAAATATAAAAGGATGTAATGATGTCGCCAGAGTGGCTTTTTGGTTTCTTTTCTTGTGCATCCCAGCCACTAGCACCGCATCTGAAAGAGTTTTTAGCATAGGGGTAATGTAGTCATTCAACTTCACTATTTGTAATGTTCAGTATGTATTTGAATCAAGTGTGCCGGACGCCTGCTTGAGTGAAGGTCTCGGCCGTTAGATCGCCCCCTGGGGGCTGGCTGGATAAAGTCATAAAGCCCGCCTCTGTGTTAATGAAGGAGAAATGAGACCAAATAAAAAAAATTATTACACTTGCAATAAAATGTCCCGAAAGATGGTTCTGGTCAGTTAAGGCACAGGTGATTGTGCTGATATAGGGGCAGATCTTCATTTCTGTAAAGAGTATATTTTGAGCAGTAATTTAATGATGGGCGTTTCACCGTGATTGACAGCTGTGATTGACAGTTTCTCAAAGCAGACGTCGGAGCTTTAGTAGGAGACTGAAGTGTTATCATTCGATTTCTGTGTTATTTTACCATCATAAAATGAGTTGTTCAGCAGTAAACTATAGTTTCTGACATACAGGATCTGGTGGAACATTGTTTATTCTGTAAGGTCAGGGCTTTATCAGTTTGCTGATACACGCCTAACCACCCAGATAGCAAAATACACACAGGCCAGTTCCGGTTAGACTCTCGCCTGCCAGAGACTTACCCCTCTGCCCGACTCCGTCTGCTGTATCTACTCTCGCACATTACTTGCGGGCCGATCCGGCTCGGACGCCTGAGTGAATTGGCGACGCTGAGCTGATGCTGCCGCATCCGAGCCTGATCGGCCCGCGAGTAAAGCCTGGTTTATACTTCTGCATCAAGTGATCGCCATAACCCACGGCGTATGCCTTGCACGTAGCAATGCATTTATACTTCTGCTGCTGTTTTTGTTTCTCTGCAATACACTTCCGAAACGCTAGCTGGCAGTAGGTGTTTATGTTTCTCTGTGTCGAGTTTCTTCGCTGGTGTTTTGTTTTTTCTGAACACTTCCTTAATGTACAAGTGGCTCAAACTCTGTGACGGTTGAGTTTAGGATTGGGGTGAGGGTAGACATTAATAAAATACAATAAATCGGCAATTTCATACATAACATAAATAATTCTCGTTAACCTCCAGCCGCAAACGTATCCGATCTAGCAACAACCCATGCCCAGGCTCCAATATCAGCAGTCTTTTGCGACAGTTTATGCCCATCAGAAGGTGTTTTTTTCCTTCACAGCGTTTAATGGAAAATGTTGCGACGTCTATATTTTAAACAGTCATTGATTTGAAAACTAATGGTTACTTCCGTTACTTGAAAGCTCAGATTTGATGATCATAATTAGGTTTGTTTACAGAGTTTGAGGTTTAGTGTATCATTATTACTCACCTTAAAGTTTGCCTTGATTGATCAGCGTTCACACTTTACCATTGCACACACTTTGCAACATTTTATTGATCAAGTTTGAGTCTCTTTAACACGTATGTTTGTTATTATAAAGAGATCAGATATGTTGTTTAAATATCTTTGACTATTAAAACTATTTGCCTTAGTGATGTTGGTGAATTTAAATAAAGTGATTAAATAAAGAAATCCTAATATTCCTAAATGTCTTGGTTAAACTATTCAATAATGAAAATAAATAAAAATCAAAACATTATTCAATAAATAATTGATACTGAATGATATGAAACATGATATCGTGACAAGTTTTTTTGCAATATCGCCCAGGCCTAATGCACACACACAAATAGATACTGAACAGTATATACACACACAATTACACAAACACTCACACATAGATACTGTACATTATAAGCACATACAAATACACACACACAGAGAGATACTATATAATATACATACACAATCACAGACGCTGAACATTATACACATACACAGATACACACACACAGATAAATATGCAGTCATGTACAAAGGTACAGATACATACACAAACACACACACACACACGATACTGTGCATGATACAAACACAAACAAATACACACACCCATAACGTACGTTATACACATAGATACACATGGGGGCATGCACATATACATAGTCACACATAAATACACACACACACACACACACACACACCTCAGTTGAGAATGATCTCCAGTGCATGTGATTGTGTTAGGGCATCATAAGGGATCTCACCTCATCAAAGTGCCTCAGATAATAAGACACGACGTAGGCCAGCAGACTTTTACTGTTGTCCTGAAGACAGAGAGAGAGAAATGATTATGATCAAATCAGAAGTGTGTGTTCATGTCTCGTGTGTTTGTGTGTGTCTTACACTGCTCTTGACGTCCTTCAGTTTGGGCAGAATGTCCAGCGTGAAGCCGTCTGCTTGACCTCTGGTGCGATTCCCTCCATTCATGAAGTTTCCGAAAGCCAAAACCAAACCAAGAACCTGAAGAACTCCAGAGCCACTCTGAAGAGTCTGACAACACATTGAAATATTACAGTCATTTAAAGCATTCTTAAGGATCAACATCGCAATGTGATCATTCGCAATAGTCACATCACAGGAAATGCAATGCTGAGTCTGGACTATAGTTCATTTGCATGTGTTTTGAGGCCTGTAATTGTATGAGGCATAAGAAATTGCACCTTTTGTACCTTTAACATTAGCTATGCTTCTATTCATCTAATTTTATGCGCATAAAAGCTTATTCATGCTTTCATGACCTCTAGATTAGACTATTGCAATGCATTACTAGGTGGTTGCCCTGTTGGCCTAATTAGGCCCTATCCCAATTCTACCCCTCAGCCCTTCCCCCCCTACCTCTCGTTTTGTGCATTCCCGTGAAGGGGTAGGGCTGTCTTAATTCTCTTTAGCTTGAAGGCGTAGTGCTAAGGGGAAGGGCTAGATAGCCCTTCGAACAAAGATTTGTCAGGACCACACAGAAACCAAGGGGTAAGTAAATTTTCCAGAATACACCAGCCACAACAGCAGGATAGCTGCAACCGGAAGTAAGGAGATCCACAAATTAGTATTTTTCAGTATTCAGTATTTTTTTAGTATTCATTATTACAAATTTTTACAACAAACAAGCACATGTTTTAATATATTCAAAACCGCGTTCATGTTTCACTGTCATGCTTTAAAAAAAAGCTAAAATAAAAACTGCTAAATTTGGCGATCTATAATGCCTAATAACTCCTGTACAGCAGTCCCACAACATTCTGACACTCGATGACACTCGAACACCCTGTCAGAAAAGTCTAGTGTCTGAGAATGAGCTTTTTACAGTGTCTGCTATAATGTTAATGTTGTTTTTGGGGTGTTTACATTGATGAACATGGCCACGGTGTAAATGCGCAGTACATTTATGATCTTATTGCCACAATAGATCATCATGATAACATATGTCTCCAGTGATTTCCTGATCATCTGATCTCATATGAAGCAAGAGATCACGATGACATCTGCAGGTGCTGTAGTGCTGTCCCAATTCTTAGGGGTAAATTTTGAAGCCCTTCCCCTTCACACTCGTTTTAAGGGCCTAGGGGAAGGAGTAGGGGTACAAAAATAGAATTGGGATTGGGCCTTAAACTTCAGCTGGTTCAAAATGCAGCTGCTAGAGTGCTTTCTAGAACACAGAAATATGATCATATTACTCCAGTTCCTTCATCATTTCATTGGCTCCCTATTAAACATTGTATATTTTAAAATTTTATTGACTACCTACAAATCCCTGAACGGCTCAGCTCCCCAGTATTTGAGGGAGCTCCTGGTGTTTTACAGCCCCTCATGTTCACTATGCTCAATTAATTCTGGACAATTGATTATTCCCAGAATATCAGCACAGTTCGGGAAGCAGACACACTCGTGTTCATCTCTTTGCATTAGCATACACATAAAACACAAATGCTTTTGAAATCCAAATCCTCTAAGGGATTGTTAGTCTGCATTATTTAGGGCAACCGGAGATGGGAACACTTCCCAAAAGACGTTTTAATTTGAACGGCATCTGCGCTCATGTTAGTCTGTTTTTTCTTTTTTATTCCAGAGGTTTCCATAATCCTGGACCAGGCCGTATCCTGAGCAGCTGCTGTGGTGTTCATGGAGGAGTGGAAAGCATGAGACTGATCCCTGTAAGACCCCAGTGACAAACGAGTCTGTAAACTGTCCAGCCTGTACACCAGCAAGCCGCTCCCACCTGCAGCTTCTCCACAATGGACGTCCAGTGCTCTCCAGCCTCCGGCGCCTAGACTGCAGCTCGTTTGGCCATAGGAGAAATAGTCGTGCCCAACTGAGCCTGCTTTCTCTCAAGTTTTTTTTTTCCCTTTACTTTCGTCATTTGGTGATGTTTGTTCCTCCACTGTAGCCACTGGCTTGCTTGGTTCGGGACTTGTGGAGCTGTGCATCGATGGATTACTCTTCAGTGTTTGGACTTTCAGCAGTGAAAATTAAACCACACTGACCTGAACTTCAACTCTTGAAAACTGGATTTTCAATTTACCATAATCTGCATTGTAAAAGCTCTATAGAAAAAAAGATGAATTGAATAAAAACCGGTTGATGGAAACACCAAGATGGCCATATGTTTTGAAAATGCGCACAAAAAAAACGTATGTGCATAACTGAGTAGGATAAACTTTAATCAATAAGAAAAGATGCACATAAACTACGCTGGAAACACTTTTACCAAACAAATTCCAATATGCAAATTAAAAAAAGTCATGTAAATGTGTTATAAGAGATCATATGATGATGAAAATGTGTGTGAATGGACAAACCAGCAGGCTAAGCACATTGTAAAACATCTGAAATGTGTGCAAGTCATTTATTAAATAAAGAAAAGATTGACGCAGCTTCTACCAGAGCAAATTCTGTTTTGAATGTTGATATTTGGCACCAGTTAATCAGCAAGTGAGGATTATGATCTCTTTGCCTCGTTCTCTTTGAAACGCTGCTTTATTCACACGTCTTATGCGATGTTCCTGTTTTGTGCATAAATTTAACATAGCTAATGAGTTTCATTGACTTATTTATACAATGAAGACTACGCGGTACTATTTTACATCTGATTATTCAGCTACTGTACCTGAATACTTCTAGACTCCTCAGAAAACCATAAAGAATTGTTTATTTCATTACTATTTTTCTTTATTTCATTTATCTATGTTTGTAGATGGTTTATTGTATTTTATGTATGATCCCCTCCCCTACAGAATCATCCCAATTAATCTAAAATAATCAATTCTTTCCTGATAGAGACATGAAATAGCATTTCTATCGCAATGCTGTATATACTGCAGAAAAAATAAATGAAGTTTATTTATAAATTAATTGCGAGGACTGACCATGCTTAAGATTGACCACGGCTGGTCCCACATAAGCCAATTCATGATTCACCACTCAGATGACTCCTAAGTCACCATAAATAACCAAAGTTCCATACCACAGTCATCTTCGTTTTGAAGAATTCCCCCTTTCACCTCTACTTCTCCTTTCCTAGATTAAGCGGCCCAGTGGTTAGCCCACAGCAAGTACGCCACAGGTTCTAGTCCTTACCAAGCAAGTTGACGTTTCTGTGTGGAGTTTACTTGTTCTCCCTATGCACTGTTTCCCCCAGGTCCCCCGGTTTCCTTCCACCATCCAAAAACATGTGACTTCAGTTAATTGACTAATCCAAATTGACACCATAGACGTGCTCCTAGTAAGTGGTGATCTTTATATATAGCAATACCTAATTTTTCATTAGCTACTACAGCAGGAGAGTTCTCGAGATCTACCAAACTCCCCTCTCACCCTCATAAGCTCAGGGCTCTCTCCCGGGACAGCACGCCAAACACACTTTATAATCAATCATCAGCTAAGTGTGAACTCTTGAAATATTGCAATATTAGATTTATCTAATATCATGCAGCTCTATTGTTAATGTTAGGAAAGAAAATCACAATAAACATGCAGTCATAACATGCAGTCATTATTACAGATTTAAAAGTATAATCACAATTCACGTGTGTTTGGAAAGGTGCCTCAGTATTTTGGTACCTTGCAGACTTTCTGCAGTATCTGGAGTTTGCGCTGAACAGACGTGATGCATTCAGAGAAGGTCGACTGAAAGAGAATACAGAAGACTCGACCGGAGAAATTGGGAATCTGGGAGAGCTGATGAAGAAACCTGTGTGCATTAAAACGTTATTATTAACAGATTCACTCTAGATGCAAGTTACAATACATCCAGACTTCTGTTTAAAGAAATAATTGCACATACAGTTGAAGTCAGAATTATTTGCCCCCTTTAAATTTTTTTCTTTTTTAAATATTTCCCAATTTATGTTTAACAGATTCAGGAAATTTTCACAGTATGTCTGATAATATTTTTTCTTGTGGAGAAAGTTTTATGTTTTATTTAGGCTAGAATAAAAGCAGCTTTTAATTTTTTTTTAAACATTTTAAGGTCAAAATTATTAGCCCCTTTAAGCAATATATTTTTTTCGTTAAACATTTATTTAACCAGGTAAGTCAATTGAGAACCAGTTCTCATTTACAATGACAACAAGGCCAAGAGGCAACATAAAAAGCAGTTACAGCGCAAAGCAGCAAGGACACAATACAAAAACTATTTCACAAAATGCAGATAATAACATATAAAACTAAAGGAAAAACTAAAAACAAGCACAGTGATCTTGTACTATTGACTGGATTGAACTTTTAAAAGATGATAGTGGAATGAAAGTACTGAGCTTTAAGGTCTGCTGCAGATCATTCCAAGCATCAGCAGCAGAAAACTGAAAAGAGTAGCGTCCAAATGCAGTGCAAACTTTGGGTATGCAAAGGGTAATAAAACTACTAGAGCACAGATTGCGACGTGTTTCCTGAATATTAAGAAGTGACTAAATATAGTATAGGAGTTTTTCCAATAAGAATTTTGCAAATGAACAGAAACCAATGAATTTGTCGACATGATTGAAGAGAAGGCCAATTCAGTAAATACAGTCGACAGTAATGAGTATTAAATGGTGCACCAGTAACAAAACCAATTGCTGCATGATAAATAACATCCAGATTGTGAAGGAAAGTTTTTGAAGCCGATCTGTAAATGAAATCCCCATAATCCAAAATTGGTAAAACTGTTAACTTGACCAAATGCTGCTTTGAAGAGTGCGTAAAGGAAGATTTGTTTCTGTAAAGAAAACCAATACGGGGTTTAACCTTTTTGAGCAGTTCATTTATGTGAGTTTGAAACATCAGTTTCCAGATACCCAGATATTTGTAGCAGTCAACATAATCTTAGTACCGTCCAATAAGGAAATTTTAGGAGAAAACTCAACATGTGATAAATTTCTATTAAAACCATACATTTTGTTCATTTGTATTTAAAACTAAATGAAGATTAGTAAAAGCATGTTGTATGCTTAAAAAAAAGCATGGTTTGATTGGTATGGTTAACGAAGATTTGTTCTGTAGACTAACTTGCCTAATTACCCTAACCTGCCTAGTTAACCTAATTAACCCTTTAAATGTCACTTTAAACTATAGAAATGTCTTGAAAAAATCTAGTACAATATTATTTACTGTTATTATGGCAAAGATAAAATGAATCAGTTATTAAAGATGAGTTATTAAAACTATTATGATTAGAAAAGCGTTGAAAAAAAATCAGCTCTCCATTAAACAGAAATTGGGGGAAAAAATAAACAGGGGGGCTAATAATTCTGACTTCAACTGTATATACATTTTACAACTTGTATTCACTTAACCTGTTAGCCAGCACACACTTATGGGGATTTACACCTAACTAACTTTAAATAGTAACAGTTCTTGTGAGCTACAAACAAAAATCATTGGAAAGAGGACACTTTACTGTGGTCAAGTTTCATGTTAAGAAATATAGTTATACATTATGAAGTAATGAGAAAGAATACTTGTATTGTGTTCAATACTTGCTTTTCCATATGCAAACACATGAAATCAGTCATGTAAGAGCCTAGAAAAAATATGACTTGAAAGCCAAGTGTGTCATGAGTTTATATTTCAAACTTGATGAAGACGGCATGCAAAAAACGATTTCCGAGACTATATTGGTGTCCTTTTCTCCCTCATCGTTAGAGGCACCTTCTCAAAAATGGCCTGAATAATTTGGGCTACATTTAGTTCATGTATCGTTGGAAAGAAGACACTTTAGGCTTTACTATCTGTCATCTAGAGTTTATAATGCTCAAAATAAAAATAAAAATTTCACAGCACTAAACATTTTATTAATTCATAAACAAATATATGAAATTAGTCCTGGAGCAATACAGAAAACTAATAGGTGAAAAGACACACATCTCCTGAGTATATGTTTTGAATTTGTTCACTACCAGATGAAACATATTTTATTTGTATATGAATGATACTAGAATTACGGGTATATTTTGCATCACCAAAAAAGTAGTTCCATACAACTTCAATGAAACATTTTTTAATTGGATATTAAGTTGGTGGGCATGGTGGCTCAGTGGTTAGCACTGCCGCCTTACAGGTAACATGTCCCAGCTGGGTCAGTTGGCATTTCTGTATCTATTAGCTAGTGTGCTCCATAATTTGCTTTCAGAAAATATAAAACTAATAAAAACATCAAAAGCTTGGAGTCACTTCCGCCTAAATGGTTTCAGTTTCATATATCAGTTTCTCATCAAATTTTCTGACCAATCAAACGCCCTCTAGTATCTGACGTGCCCCGCCCCCTTCTCATTGGCTTTCATTTGATGGGCTTGAGCTCATCCACTCTCACTGACAAAGCTGTGATAAAAAACAAAGCGCTATTGGCTGTTTTTGGAGGGAGGAGCTACTGCAGGTCTCGCCCTTCACTTTACAGTTAAGGTTACCTCAAACATAAAAAAAATAAAAATTAAAAAAACATTTCATGGTGGCTTAGTGGTTAGCACTATGGCCTCACAGCAAAAAGGTCCCTGGTTCGAGTCTCAGCTGGGTCATTTGGCATTTCTGTGTGGAGTTTGCATGTTCTCCCTGCGTTGGCGTGGGTTTCCTCTGGGTGCTCCGGTTTCCCCCACAGTCCAAACACATGTGCTATTGATGAACTAAATTGACCGTAGTGTATGAGTGTGTGTGTGTGTGTGTGTGTGTGTGCGCGTGTGTGTGTGAATTAGAGTGCATGGGTATTTCCCAGTACTTGGATGCGGCTGGAAGGGCATCCGCTGTGTAAAACATTTGCTGAAATAGTTGGCGGTTCATTCCGCTGTGATGACCTCTGACAAATAAAGGGACTAAGCTGAAGGAAAATGAATGAATGATCAAGTTCTCTAAAAATGATGCTTGAGTGTGTATTTAGCTGCATTTTGTATTGAAAAAATACACTTAAAGACTATATGCATTTTTCCTCTCCACATACTGAATCCCGACTTCATTTATCATGAAATAATTGCATAACATTTTCATATTTTTGTGGGGTTTTTTCCAACTAAGTTAAATAAAATTTTGCATGAAGCAACTATTTCCTGTAAACTTTGCAAGGCATTAAGGCATGTAATTATTCTTCTCTCATTAATTTGCATTTACAAATCAGGTTTCAGAGACATCAATAATAGATTAATTGTCAATAGTTAGCACTGTGGCCTAACAGCAAGAAGGTTGCTGGTTCAAGTCCTGGCTGGGCCAGTTGGCATTTCTGTGTGGAGTTTGCATGTTTTCCCCGTGTTGGCGTGGGTTTCCTCCGGGTGCTCCGGTTTCCCCCACAGTCCAAACACATGTACTATAGGGGAATTGATGAACTAAATTGGGCGTAGTGTATGAGTGTGTGTGTGAATGAGTGTGTATGGAGTTTCCCAGTACTGGGTTGCAGCTGGAAGAGCATCCGCTGTGTAAAACATATGCTGGAATACTTAGTGTGGCAACCCTTAATAAATAAGACTAAGTCTAAGGAAAATGAATGAATGAATGCCATGTGGTGTCTAGGTTAAGATGGACAATGTCAATGTCAACTTTGTTGTTGTTAGTGGTTTAAAAAGTGTAACAAATAGTAACAATCATATTGTGGCCCATCATTAGCATTACACTAAATTAATAAGGAATTCAGTTTACTGTACATTATACATTTGTTGTATATCATTCCAGTTTAAGGAAAATGAATAGAAAATGCTTGAAATGTTCCCGCAATTCTGCAATGAATTGTGTGTTTTGGATGCTTACTGTTCGGGTTTGTCCAGAGGTTTGGTTCCCTCTTTGTCTTTTGAGGATTTTATGTGTTTCTCGATCTTATCCAGCTCATCCTGCTGCGCTCTCTGAAAACACAAAACAGCAACGCAACACAAGTTTTTATTCTTGATAAATGGGCCTTTAACTATCCAGTAATTGCAGTTGATGGTCAGAAATCAGTGTCTTCTGTGAAACCCACTGGCAGCATCCGCTTTATTTCACTCAAATATGCACACTGGTGTTCTCTGCGTTTAGCCGCAGCATTATTTGGGCTTGTTTGGAAGGAGAACAGAGCGTAATCAAAGTCGTTAGGAAGCCAGAGTCTAATAAAAGCCGCACCGTCTCATGAGTTTCCTTTTCTCTGAGTTAAAGAACAACAGAAACTGAATTTGGGGCTGCAAATGATGGAAAACGTGGTACTGTTAATAGTACGTCAAAGCAGCTCACAAACCTTCTAGTGGAAGAGAAAGCTCATTTCAATATGTAGTTTTAAACCAAGCACCACTTATACATCCACTTCAGATAATACCAATGATTTAATGCACTCATGATTTTTGAGATTTTGGTCTATTTTGTTGTTAAAAACTAGCCTAGAGTGCAGTCTGCTGTTAAAAACTAGTCTAGAGCGCTGTCTGCTGTTTAATACTGTGCTGTCTGCTGTTCAGTACTGTGCTGTCTGCTGTTTCAAACTAATCTAGAGCGCTGTTTGCTGTTATAAACTAGTCTAGAGCGCCATCTGCTTGTAAAAACTAGCCTAGAGCACCGTCTGTTGTTCAATACTGCGCTGTCTGCTGTTAAAAACTAACCTAGAGCACAGACTGCTGTTAAAAACTAGCCTAGAGTGCATCTGTTGTTCAATGCATCGCTGTATGCTGTTAAAAACTAACCTAGAGCACAGACTGTTGTTAAAAACTAGCCTAGAGCGCCGTCTGTTGTTCAATATTGCGCTGTCTGCTGTTAAAAACTAACCTAGAGCACAGACTGTTGTTAAAAACTAGCCTAGAGCGCCGTCTGTTGTTCATTACGGCGCTGTCTGCTGTTAAAAACTTATCTAGAGTGCTATTTGCTGTTATAAACTAGCCTAGAGTGCCGTTTGCTGTTATACACTAGCCTAGAGCGAAGTCTGCTGTTAAAAACTAGCCTAGAGCTACGTCTGCTGTTCAAAACTAATCTAGAGCACAGTTTGGGGTTCAAAACAGTGCTGTCTGCTGTTATGAACTAATCTAGAGCTACGTCTGCTGTTAAACACTAGTCTAGAGCGCCATCTGCTGTTAAAAACTAATCTAGAGCTACAGTACGTCTGCTGTTATAAACTAGTCGAGTGCCATCTGCTGTTAAAAACTAATCCAGGGCTACAGTACATCTGCTGTTAAACTAGTCTAGAGCGCCGCCTGCTGTTAAAAACTAGTCTAGAGCATCATCTGCTGTTATAAACTAGTCTAGAGCTACAGTATGTCTGCTGTTAAACTAGTTTAGAGCGCCATCTGCTGTTAAAAACTAATCTAGAGCTTTGTCTGCTGTTAAACACCAGCCTAGAGCTCTGCCTGCTGTTAAACACTAGCCTAGAGCGCTGTCTGTTGTTAAACACTAGCCTAGAGCGCTGTCTGCTGTTAAACACTAGCCTAGAGCGCTGTCTGCTGTTTTAACCTAATCTAGAGCACAGTTTGCTGTTCAAAACAGTGCTGTCTGCTGTTAAACACTAGCCTAGAGCGCTGTCTGCTGTTAAAAAATAATCTAGAGCTATGTCTGCTGTTCAAACCTAATCTAGAGCACAGTTTGCTGTTCAAAACAGTGCTGTCTGCCGTTAAACACTAGTCTACAGCAACATCTGCTGTTAAAAACTGGTCTAGCGCTACGTCTGCTGTTAAAAACTAGTCTAGAGTGCCATCTGCTGTTAAAAACTGGTCTAGAGCGCAGCCTGCTGTTAAAAACTAATCGAGAGCACCGTATGCTGTTATAAACTAGTCTAGAGCGCAGTCTGTTGTTAAAAACTAGTCTAGAGCACCGTCTGCTGTTATAAACTAGTCTAGAGCACCGTCTGCTGTTAAAAACTAGTCTAGAGCAC
>CAIGQZ010000217.1:14163903-14176673 GCA_903798205.1 Danio tinwini | reverse complement strand
ACACATATACACATATATATACACATATACACATATATATATACATATATATATATATATACACATATACATATATATATATATATATATATATATATATACACATATACATATGTATATACACACATATACACATACACATATACACATACACACACTAATTGTATTATTTGAGAAATATAACACGCATCATCTGCTGAATGCTGAATACTGAATTAATGATGATTGTTGAGTTGACTTTGTTTAATATATTATTTTAGTGTTGTTTAGATATTCTGAGTCATGAGACCGTAGCATTCAAAAGAAACTCCAGACGCACCTGATTACTGTTACCCTGATGAAGGCAGCTCTCTGCCGAAACCTGTAGACTTTTTTCAGGATAAGCCATGTAAATGAAGGCTTTTTAATATTTTTCCACATTTTTCAAGTGCCTTGGACTGATTTTTGCTGTTTTTTTCTGATGGATCCCTTACCCAAAAAACACAGACAAATTATTTAAGCTACGCCTGAGCACTTTTTGTTTGATTTTGGATTTCCCAAGTGATGTTTAACAGAATTACTTTTAACCAATTTTAATGACTAGTATCTAAAACAAGTTTTGTGCGTGTTAGACATGATCATCTGATTTCACCCTAAAATCTGAATGTTTACATGTTTAGCTGAGTGGTTTTATGCTTAAACCCAAAAAGTTGAGATGTGTTTAAATCAGAAAGTTGAGTGTTTTAGATGCCTTACATAAAAGCTTTTACACCCTTACATAGACGTTTTTACACTTAAATATGTATGATGCGTTTTTACACACTTAAATGCTCGAGCTTAGTTATTTTACACATTTAAATCTAATAGGTACAGAAGTCCTAAGAGGCCATGCATTAAAACAACTTTTATTGTCGTGATCACAATTCAATTATCTCGTGATCTCGACATAACTCAATTTCTTGACATAACAAAAAGTTTTTTGTCTTATTTTTTTGCTTTTATTTATGTAGTAATTATTATTACTATTATTATTATTATTATTAATATCTAGCAAATGTCTGGCCAGAGAGTCTGCACCGGCCCTGCGAAGAGGGAGAGAATAACTGCAGACGCGCATTCGTGCAACACATTAAAGGCATTCAGAGCAGCCATAATGAGAGCAAACGCTCGTGCTCATGATTAATATACATTTATGATTATATTCACATATATGATTATATATTATTATTTACAATAATATTCCCTCAACTGTTGCCATTTTAAGGCAACTCTATATGGCGCAAAATAAGTTGCTGCATGCATGAATTAAATGATGAAGAATGGTGAAGATCCTGCTCTTGCTTTGATCCTTTCCGCAAATTATTTACAACAGTTGCTTTAAACTGGTGACAGTTGTGGGAATATTATTGTAAATAATGATATATAATCATATATATGAATATAATCATGAATGTACATTAATCATGAGCATTTGCCCTCATATTATGGCTGCTCTGAACGCCTTTAATGAGTTGCACGAATGCGCGTCTGCAGTTATCCTCTCCCTGTTCGCAGGGCCGGTGCAGACTCTCTGGCCAGACATTTGGCAGATTTTTATAATAATAATAATAATAAGAAGAAGAAGAAGAAGAAGAAGAATATTAATAATAATTATTACATAAATAAATGAAGACAAAAAAAATAAGTTGTGATCACGACAAAACAAGAGAAAAAAATATTTAAATGCATGGCCTCTTAGGACTTCCGTAAATAGTTTATTACTTTATTTAATTTTTTTACCATTTAAAATCTGAAAGTTGAGGTTTTTAAATGCCTTACACGCGAAAACTTCCAAAAACCGAATGTTGAATGTTTTTGTGATATAGTGGTTTTACAGCTAAATAATAAAAAAAAGTTGTGCATTTTTACCATTTAAAATATTTATATTTTTATGTATACACCCCAAAGCGGAGTGATTTTACACATTTAAATCTACAATGTGTGTATGTTCACCATTTAAAACCAGATGTGTTGTGGGTTTGGGTTAAAACCAGTTGTGGGTTTTTGCAAATTTATTTCTGTATGATGAAAATTAAGTCGTCAAATCTACGTTCAAGTCTGAACGTTGCATATTCTACAAGTTTAAATGACTGAAGATCTGACCATTGTGTGTTTTTACAGGTTTAAATCGGAATGCTGAGTGCTTTTATCTGAGTATATCTTAGTGTGTCTGTGTGCATGCATGTGTGTGTCATCCAGCAGCATGAATGATTCATCAAATGTCCACTGAAGGAGATCTCTAAAAACAACAGCGAGCGAGAGTAATGTGAATGCATGAGTTTGCTCAGAGCAGGTTCACGTTCAGGGTCCATCTGATATGTTCTGTTCTGATCTGATGGGGTTTCATTCAGGCGCTGCCCAGAGCCGCCCGTGACCTCCAGGCTATCAGAGCATCAGGAAACGCTCTCTGCCACCCAGAGAACAGCAGACGCTCCGTGACTGAGAGATCACGTCAATGCCCGGACGAGCATTCAAAGCAGAAAACTAAAAGCCAGAAAACAGGAAACACGAACGCCAGAACAAAACCCCCAGCTTTACGTGCGTTGCGACCTGCCGGTGACCGTAAACCATCCGTCCGTCTGACAGTAGTTATGTGACCAATTGCTTAACAGGAGAACTTCAACTCAAGAGCAGATTGGAAGGAATTCAAGAGTTTTCAGTGTAATCTTCATGCTAAATCACAACAATAAAAACATGCAAATGCGAGGAGAAACAGAAAGCAGTGCACTAATAAAAATGCATGCACTAGTGTTCAGAATTAGATTTCATCTTTTTATATTTTTTATTTGATTAATTTTTATATCTAAGAGTAATTTATTTAAGAGTTTGTTTCTACATTATATACAACAAACTAATAAAACAAACAAAAAAAAAAATAATATATATATATATAATAAAAAGGATGCATCAAATTCTGAACACTAGTGCATGCATTTTTTATCTACATTTAGTTCAGGCAAGATTTAAACAATAAAATTACATTTTATATCAGTACTCAATGCAAGCTTGTAAAAATTAAATGAATCGCTTAACAGGAGAACTCAAGAGCAGATCAGAAGGGAAAACGCAGGAGGAAACCGCTTGTTAAGTGGTGACGTGTTGGTGACGTATGTAATATTGTTTTCAGGTCCAAGCCACCACTCATTTGAATTGACTAAATATTCGTTTATGATAACTTTTTATTCATATCACACATTAAAGTGAATTGTATATAAAGTCAGTCACACAACAATCACTGGGCTTACTGCATCACAAATACCAACATTTTTAACAGCTTATAAAAAAATTAATCACTTTCTGGCCATCAGATAATAGGCATGAACATATATATTGCGATTGTGATTTTCGAAAGTATTACATCGCTTTGTAAACGTTTATTTTTAGCATTTGATGAGTCTCCTCATTCAGTTTCATAGAGCGCTTGGACCCGGAAGCTCCTTCGCTTGACGTCACACTTAACAAGCGGATAAGAGAAAAAGTGCATTAAAAATGCATGCACTGGTGTTAGGAATTTGATGCAGACTCAATGCTGATTTTTTTTGAGTGTTTATAACTTGAATTAGATTTATTTAAATAGTTTCTGTTAGTATGCTAGTTATTTGATTCATTTGTTTCTAGCATTAGTACATTAGTATTTAATACAAGAAACTTGTAGAACTTGTAGGTATCACTAGGATTTTTTTTTGTTATATTTACAAACATTTTTTTGAGGAAATATCAAAGTATTGATATACTTTGATATCCCCCCCTCAACTTTCTGATACTGGTGTATCCACCATGAACTGAAGAATTAGCATTTGCACTGTTTTCCAGTTCTCTTTATACTGCTGTAGTTCATTTTTTGTTAGGTATTGTTTTGGTAAATTACTAAAGATCTGATCAGAAGGAAATCAAGATTTTTTATGTAATCTTCATGCCAAATAACAACAATAACAACATGAATGCAGAAGGAAAAACAGAAAGTAGTGCATTAATAAATGCATGCACGGTGTTCAAAATTGTATGCATCTTTTTAACATTTTGAATTAGATTTAATATTTTCTGTTAGTTATTTCATTAGTTTATTTCAACATTATATGTACATTTAGTTCAGACAAGATTAAAAAAAAAGTGGAAATTCTATATTTAGCTTGAAGCAATCTTGTAGAAATGAAACCTTAAACTTGTTGGTATATTTCACTTGGAATTCCTTTATATTTACATTTATTTTAGGAAATATCACACAACTTTCTTATACTGGTGTTTCCACCATGAACTGGCATTTTCACTGTTTTTCAATTCTATTTTCAGTGTTATAGTTCATTTTGCGATTAGGTGTAGTAATTTGCTTTTGTTATGACATCTGTGGTTTATTTTGCAACACAAAATGACATTCATTATTAAGCATCAAGTATTGAGGTCTCTGCGTTCAGTTTGGTAGCTCCTTATCTCATTTGTGTCCGTATTTTATCATATTGTCACAAGATCTCTGCTGTATTGCTTGCTTCATTTTTTTAGGTAAAGCTTACACTTAAATTCAGTGCTTCATTCTTTAAGTAAAACTTAAAAACAGAGATTAAAATGTACTTGAAACAAAGCATAGCAAAGTAAAACAAGTTTACAAAGTAAAAACTACTAAAACAAAGCTACTTTTACATACCTTAGATAAGCAAATTACTCTTAATTTCATTCATGAAGTGTACTCACAACACCTGACTGAAAAAAGGAGTAAATTTCACTTGTTTTTCTATGTGTTTTTACACATTTATATCTGTATGATGAAAACGTGAATCTTAAATCTACTTTCAAGTCTGAATGTTGCATATTTTACAAGTAAAAATGTTTTTTTCAGTTCTTGTCTTTAACCCATATAGTTTGTTCATTTGTATATATTAATATTCTTTTATCTAGTGCCACAAAACTAGAAATGTTGCTGTGACAACTACCTGACACTTTGTTCAATTATGATTTGATTTGTTAACATTTAATTCAGATCTTATGGTTTTAGTTGGTTATAATGATGCAGAAGTTACTGACCGTGCTGAATGTCCTTCATGTCGAGATGTAAACTGGACATCAGGATCCCCACGGCCTGAGAGCGTTTGGTGTTCAGCAACTTCACCACCTGAAACAAACACACACACACACACACACACACACACACACACACACACACACACACACACACACACCAGTCATCACTGCAACTGCATTGTGTCAAACAACCAACATCTAAAGTGTAATATTGAAAACAAATATGATATTTGACAGCATGCTAAATGACAATATTTTATATGCCATACAATAGTTTGATCTGAAGATCTCAGGCGAGTCAATCATTACAGCAGGACGGAGCGTCTGTATGTTTGTAATGGCATGTTTTTGCTCATTATGTCTAATAAAACCCAAAAAACAAAAAAAAAAAAAAACTCAATTCATGCTGTGATGTTTATCAGCAATGAGGCCAAAGAGCTCGGCGTTGAAGGAGCGTCTGCGCATGCAAACCCAAACACATCCATCAGCCGACGTCACAGAGGAACCAGAACACAATGCACCTCGCACAAACACATCTGATCCTCAGTCTGCATTCAATGTGGAGATCACAGAGATTCCCACAAACGCCAGAGCCAGCCCTGACTCCCTGATAAACACTTTGCATTAGCATACACATAAAACACAAATGCTCTTGAAATCCAAACCCTCTAAAGGATTGTTAGGCTGCATTAATTAGGGCAACCAGAGCCGGGAACACTTCCCTAAAGACATTATAATTTAAACAGCATCAGACTGTTTTTTTTCTTATCCCGAGGTCTCCATAAACCTGGACTGGGCTGCATCCTGGGCAGATGCTATGGTAGACATGGAGGAGTGGAGAGCATGAAAGGCATAGAAAGCATAAATTCCTGAAAGGCCCCAGTGACAGACGAGTCTCTGCACTGATCCCGTGGGCCAGCCTAAACACCTGCCGCTGACCTACTCACTCCTGCAGCTTCTCCATGATAGACGTCCAGCGTTCTCCAGCCTCCGGCACCTAGACTGCAGCTCTGCACAGGAAGTTTGGTCAGAGGAATAATGGTCATTCCCAACTGAGCCTGGTTACTCTGCAGGTTTTTTCCTTCACTTTGGTCAACTGGTGGAGTTTGTTCCTCAACTGTCGCCACTGGCTTGCTGGGACTTGTGAAGCTGGCCATGGATGGATTTGCTCTTCAGTGTTTGGACTTTCAGCACTTACACCACACTGAACTGAACTTCAACTCTGAACACTGGACTGACACGGTTTACATTTACTTCAGTGTTCAGCTGCTTTGACACATTCTACATTGTAAAAGTGCTAAATAAATAAGCATGAATTGAATTGTACATCAATAATAAAACATCAAAATAATATATAAAAACAACAACATGATTGGAAATGGATTCAGCTTGAATATAATTTTTATGATGTTCAAGACTAAGGCTTTAACAGCCTTTAATAGTAGGGATGCACAATATATCGGTGCCCATATCGTTATCTTTATAAGTCGATATCTTTAAGCCGATAGATCATCTAATTATACAGAATCTAATATGATTACTTGCTCTTATCAATGTGTTGCTTGCCATGTGTTTTTTTTTTCTTTCATCAAATTTTTATTTTATTATGTATTTTTTGAACACAGAAAAACAAGCCGTAGACAATCAGCATATAGCAAAGTGCATAGATATACATCTAATAACCAATATACAGGTTGTTAAATAATAGTATTAATTATAGTGCCAACAATAGCAACAATAAAAAGGAAAAACTGAAGTGTAAATGACAGACTAATTAAAATAATAAAATAAAATATTAAGAAAAAATATATACATACACACATGAATACATATACATAAAACAAATAACTTGCCATGTGTTGTTGATGTAAGATTGTATTCAATTTGATCTGCATACTTATAATGATTATGACGAGCGGATGTGTTGGCTATTTCCATGCACACATATGAGCCATTAGAACCTTTACAGTAGCAGGGGGGGGAGAGGTGCGCCAGTCATTGAATGCAGCATAGGGGTTCTCAACAGTCCGCCACATCTTTATATTATACACTGTATTTGTCAAAAAGTCATCAGTGGCTCTGAACTGTCAAAATACCCCTCAAATCGCCTTTAGACATGACATATTTGTACATATGCACATTACTTTGCATTCTTCCACCAATTCTGCACACTGCTTTTGTACTGCCGACAGGCGTACCTCGTAGTCTGTGCAAGCCTTTTCAATCAACGCAATTTTGTCTGTGATAGTTGTCAGCGTCATACGCAATTCTGAGATCGTTTGTGTAAAGGTGTTGAATTTTTGATTGACTGAGGCATTTAAAGCTGTTATAGCATACATAATGTCTTGATTGTTATGAGAAGTTGTGCCACCTTTACTAGCTTGCCTCAGCTCCTCTGGATGGCCAGCTTTGCCGTGGTTGTCGTCGACCTCTTCTTGTAATCTGCTTTTTTTTTTTTTTGAGTTTTTTGGCATTATCAGGGCTTAATGTGTTCTTGATTCTCCTGAGAACACTTTTGATAAATAATGATTAAATCTGAGGATCACTTACTTTAAATTATTTGGAGGATTGTTGAAGCTTAGATGCGAGCAGCCTTCTCCATGCGCCAAGGACCCGGAAGATACACACTGTAACATGTTTTATTCAAGAACATTTGCGCTGGTTTTAGTTCTTTCATTTTACTTGAAATATATTTATTTTAAGGCATGCTGATTTATGTAAAATCGTAAGTATAGGTCTATATAATCAACCTGCAATTTTGAAATTATAGCTTTTTTTGCTTTGAGTCTGCTATTCGGTCCATAAGATGAGTTCAAACTTTTATGAAGTTTTTAAGATAAAATCTGTTGTTCACAGTATAAAAATATAAATATCGGCTATAGTATATCGGTTATCTGCCTTCAAATCTTAAGAGTTATTGGTTATCAATATCAGCCAAAAAATCCATATCGGTGCATTCCTATTTATTAGCCTTACTTCTACTTGCACATCTACAGTTGTTTCTCTGTCCCCTACTTTAACATCCAGTTTTTGAAGTGGTCATTCTGAAGCCAAAGCTTATAAAATGTATATTATCTGCATATGTTAGCCTTGGTTTACAGGTACTGTAAGATCTAGTGACTTATATTAATGTGTGTAAAAGAATCAGAAAAAAAATATAATGTATCCAATAAATAGCCCAAGTAAATACCAAGTAATCATAACAATAGATGTGTAACAGTGTGATATAAAAAATACAGTATAGAAAATGTTTTGATAAATAAACAAAAATTGAAAGTTTTTGTTGTTTCTTGACCAAAATAAATAAATTCCCTGACTGTCAATTCCCTGACCTGTGGGAACCCTGTTTTAAGAGGCTTTTTCAGTTGTTCATTTCAGTCGTCATGCTGCCAAAAACACGAGCGCAAACATGAAACAACTAGACAGAATCAGACCCACACACTCACTGGAGACAGAAAAGCAAGAATCTAACTCAGAACAGCTCACCATTACAGTTAGACTTATCAACTGCAAGCAATTACACCAAACAAAACATGCTACTTCATCAAAAGGAAAGTTGCTGGGCGACTCCTGACAGATGCGGAAACCAGTCTCCAATTATTTCACTCATTATTCGGTCTGAGATCATGTTTAAAACATGAGGGGCCATTTTCTTCTCCATTAAACAGGAGATGATGGTTTTCAGGTCAAACGGCCCTTCGGTGAGACAAATTACCTCCAGATCCTTCAAAAATGATGAAGGCTGATCGCTGGAGGCTAGGGATGTAGCATTAATTATGAACCACAAACCAGTTTAAAAAATCTAACATTTGACAATATTTGCCCAAAGAGTCTTCTTTCCAACGATATGTGAACTGTGAATGTAGACCAAATTATTCAGCAACTGTTACTGGGCTATGACCATATACATGTGCCGGACACAGATGTATAAATTAGCCTTGAGGGAGAGAGGGACACCAATATACACTACCTGACAAAGTCTTGTTGTGGATCCCAGTTGTAAGAGCAACACATAATAACTTGACTTCTAGTTGATCATTTGGAAAAGTGTCAGAAGGTGGATTTTTCCCATGAATCATCTGTTGATCTGCATCCCAATCATCACAAATACTGCAGAAGACCTACTGGAACCAGCAAGGAGCCAAGATTCTCTCAGTCAAGTTTGGGGAAGGGAAAAATCACGGTTTGGGGTTACATTCAGTATGGGGGCATGCAAGAGATCTGCAGAGTTGATGGCAACATCATCAGCCTGAGGTATCAAGACATTTGTGCTGCCCATTACATTACAAACCACAGGAAAGGGCAATTTCTCCAGCAGGATAGCGCTCCTTCTCATACTTCAGCCTCCACATCAAAGCTCCTGAAAGCAAAGAAGGTCAAGGTGCTCCAGGATTGGCCAGCCCAGTCACCAGACATGAACATTATTGAGCATGTATTGAGTAAGATGGAGGAGGCATTGAAGATGAATCCAAAGACTCTTGATGAACTCAGGGAGTCCTGCAGGAACGCTTTCTTTGCCATTCCAGATGACTTTATTAATGCGTGATTTGAGTCATTCAGAGATGTATGAATGCAGTCCTCCAAGCTCATGATGGAGTCAGACACAATATTCATTCTGTTTCCACTGCAGCATGACTTTATATTCTATACTGGACATTATTGAAGGTTCAGTGATGAAACTTTAGTCTAAGCAGAGTCAGACCTTACTGTACTAATGAAATCATTCAGAATCAAGGCATGATCATATTTTATTGTGCTCAAATAAGCGTCATCTAGAGGCCTTTCTCTTTCATATAAGTCACTTCTGATACAAAATGATCAAATAGAAGTCAACATTATTTATTACCATTTATTATTTATTTATAGCACATGTGTTTGGACTGTGGGGGAAACCATAGCACCCAGAGGAAACCCACGCCAACATGGGGAGAACATGCAAACTCCACACAGAAATGCCAACTGACCGAGCTGGAACTCAAACCAGCAACCTTCTTGCTGTGTGGCCACAGTACTAACCACTGAGCCACCATAAAATGTGCTATTTTTATTTGATGTTTGAGGTAACATCAACTGTAAAATGAAGAAAGGGCGAGACATGCAGTGGCTCCTCCACTTTAACAAAAACAGCCAATAGCTCAAGCGCATCAAACGAGCGCCAATAAGAAGGGGGCAGGGCATGTCAGATACTTGAGAGCGTTTGATTGGTAGGAAAATTTGATAAGAAACTTAAATATGAAAAAAAAACTTAAAAAAATAAATAAAAATCATTGATCAATTTAGGCAAAAATGACAAACTCCAAGCTTTTGGTGATTTATTAGTTTTAAATCTCCTGAAAGCAAATTTTGGAGCACACTAGCTAATAGATATCCTTAAAACTATCATCTTAATAATTTCACGGCACATTTAAAAGCATTTCCCTTTACAAATCAATAGCAGGAGCGATTTTGTGTGGCTGGTTCAGTAATCGAGACATAAAACACATCTCCATCAGCGTGCAGACGCAAAACTTCCGCGTCCCTCAGAACAAAGCAGCCACAGACGCCAAACACCTCGAAACTCTGCATTCTGTCCCAGAATCCCCTCTAAAGTTGAACACCACAAGACTGAACGCTGCCACATCTGTTGGGCCTGGAAGCGGTCGCTGACTGACAGACATGACAGGAATCAGCAAACTCACGGCGCACAGTCAGAAGACGTGTTATGTTAATAGAGGAGTTGTAAATATGCAAATATTGAGCATTAGTGTGGTTAACCTCAGGTCTGTTCACAGACGAGGGTTTTGAGCGTGGGATTTGAGATGCATGGGGGGAAAATAAAAACACCCACATTTGAGGATCAACATGACTGAGACGTTTGAACACTCATAAATATGCAAATGTATGCATAGTGATATTTAATAACACTTTTTATTAATTCATTAACATATAATCAGTTTTAGAAAATATTTTATGATGGATTGAATATTTTAAATGCAAGTGCATGGCAAGACCGCATTAAATCCTGTGCATAAATGCATGTATGAACTATATAAAAAAAGAAAATGAAGCTTTTTTTAAGCAAAATAAAGCTGTAATAATGTATATTTTAGAAAGACTGAATTAAATGTCATGTTAATTCCATTGTTACTTGTTTATTTTTTATTTTATTTTTTTTATGTACTAACAATTTCTTATGGAAATTGTTACCTAATACATTTTTATGGAAATTTATTATGGATTTATCAGTGCATAGCTGATATTACTATTCATAACTGATCAACTTTATTCAGTTATTGATCTGGAATGAATAACTTGGAGGCAACGTTTCTCCAATCTTCTATTGTCCAGTTTTGGTGAGCCTGTGTGAATTGTAGCCTCAGTTTCCTGTTCTTAGCTGACAGGAGTGGCACCCGGTGTGGTCTTCTGCTGCTGTAGCCCATCCGCCTCAAGGTTGGACGTGTTGTGTGTTCAGAGATGCTCTTCTGCAGACCTCGGTTGTAACGAGTGCTTATTTGAGTTACTGTTGCCTTTCTATCAGCTGGAACCAGTCTGGCCATTCTCCTCTGACCTCTGGCATCAACAAGGCATTTGCGTCCACAGAACTGGCCCTCACTGGATATTTCCTCTTGTTCAGACCATTCTCTTTAAACCCTAGAGATGGTTGTGCGTGAATATTCCAGTAGATCAGCAGTTTCTGATTACTCAGACCAGCCCGTCTGGCACCAACAACCTTGCCACGTTCAAAGTCACTTAAATCGCCTTTCTTCCCCATTCTGATGCTCGCTCTGAACTGCAGCAGATCGTCTTGACCATGTCTACATGCCTAAATGCATTGAGCTGCTGCTATGTGATTGGCTGATTAGAAATTTGTGTTAATGAGCAGTTGGACAGGTGTATCTAATAAAGTAGCCATCCCTGTATAATTGCATTAAACTTAATTTAACGCATCAAGACATTTAATCAAAATCCATTTAGGAGAATTAAAACTTGCTTAGTTTCCCAGATGTGCACTGAAACCTTATTTAAAGCGATAGCTCACTCAAATATGAAAGTTTATTCACTACTTACTGCCTCTCAAGTGGTTCCATAAATATCTTTATTTTGTTGAACATAAAAGGAAGATATTTTGTAGAAAGCTGAAAACTTGTAACCACTGACTTCCATAGTAGGAAATACAAATGCTATAGAAGTTCATGGTTACAGGTTTTCAACATTTTTCAGAAGATCTTATTTTGTGTTTAGCAGAGAAACAAGGGTGAGTAAACAATGACAAATATTTCATTTTTGGGTGAACTATCCCTTAAATGCATTAAGACATTCTTTAATCAAAACACATTTTGGTGGATTTAAGCTTGCTTATTTTCCCCCAAATGTGATCAGTTAATAGAAACAGACTGTGAATATGAAAGTGAAAGATTGCTATGTTTGACGCATCTGATAAAAGCTTGAGTGTTCAGAGCACACTGTGATATTTGCCATATGGAGTTTCCAGTTTAAGTTTCTAAGGGACATTGGGTCATATTTCCCATTAAATCTGCTCAAGATCAGGACATCAGCGTGAAAAGCTCGGACATTAGCTCAGACAATTTTTTGACTGTTTTGGCAGCATATTGTAAATAAATAATACATATTTGAGCTGGATTTGTTTCTGTCAGATTTGTGTTTTTGACTGTTTGGCGCCATCAAGTGTCTGAATAATGTGCAGGTTAGTGTAAACTTCATCAGCTGCTTTAGTTTCTGATAGCTTTGTGTTTTTGACT
>CAIGQZ010000217.1:14148708-14163893 GCA_903798205.1 Danio tinwini | reverse complement strand
GTCTGAATAATGTGCAGGTTAGTGTATACTCCATCAGCTGTTTTTGTCAGCTTTGTGTTTTTGACTGTTTAGCGACATCTAGTGTCTAAATAATGCACAGGTTAGTGTATACTCCATCAGCTGTTTTTGTCAGTTTTGTGTTTTTGCCTGTTTGGCACCATCTAGTGTCTGAATAATGCACAGGTTAGTGTATACTCGATCAGCTGTTTTTGTTTCTGTCAGCTTTGTTTTTGGCTGTTTGGGGCCATCTAGTGTCTGAATAATGCGCAGGTTAGTGTAAACTCCATCAGATGTTTTTGTCAGTTTTGTGTTTTTGACTGTTTGGCGCCATTTAGCGTCTAAATAATGCGCAGGTTAGTGTACAGAAGCAAGGTGAGCCGTCTGGCCGAGTGGTGCAGAGACAACAATCTTTTTCTGAATGTGGAGAAGACGAAAGAGATTGTTGTTGACTTCAGGAAAACGCACGCTCTGCATGCTACTCTGACCATCAACGGTGGATCTGTGGAGCGTGTGAGCAGCACCGAGTTCCTGGGTGTACACATTACTGAGGATCTCTCCTAGACAAAAAACACCACTGCACTGGCAAAAAAATAAATAAATAAATCACAGCAGCGTCCCTACTTCCTCCACAAACTAAAAAGAGCAAGTGCACCAGCCCCAATCATGTACACATTCTACAGGGGCACAATTGAGAGCATCCTGACCAGCTGCATCACTGTGTGGTTTGGAGCCTGCAACGCATCCTGCAGGAAAACACTTTAACGAATAGTGAGAACAGCCGAGAAGATCATTGGTGCACCTCTGCCCTCCCTTCAGGACATTTACAACACCCATCTCACCCGAAAAGCCTTCTGCATAACAGCAGATCTCACCCACCCAATGCACAGCTTCTTCAGTCTGCTGCCATCAGGGAGGAGACTGCGGAGTCTCCAGGCCAGGACCAAGAGACTGAAGGACAGCTTCATCCATCAGGCTGTCAGGAAGCTAAACTCTCTCCCAGCTCTGCCACCACTCCCCCCTCCCTCCCCACGTACCTTTGGACTCTGACACACATGAAAACACACACACACATCTGCACTGGTCACCTTATGTTACATTGGACTACTAGTTAGTCACATCATACTACCTCCTATACACTATGACAATTTATCAACATGTTTACAAGCCTTTTTGCACTATATATTGTGTACATCTGCACAACTGGTTTGCACTCTGGTTTGCACTCATTGCCATATGCCCTTAACTGTAATTGTATTGCTCATAAAATGTTATTTTTACATAACTTTTTAGATTAGAGTACATCTTATGTATATATATATATATATATATATTTTTTAATGCATATATATTTTTAGACTACATTCTATAATTGTATTTATTGTATATTCTTTTTACAACGCTACTTTTTGTATTTTTGTATTAATATTATATGTTAGGCACCTAGGGTCTGAGAGTAATGGAATTTCAATTCTCTGTATGTCCTGTACATGTGGTTGAATTGACAATAAAGCTGACTTTGACTTGATACTGCATCAGCTGTCAGTTTTGTGTTTTTGACTGTTTGACGCCATCTAGTGTCTAAATAATGTGCAGGTTAGTCTACACTCCATCAGCTGTTTATGTTTGTCAGCTATTGCTATGTTTGACACATATCTGGAGTGTTTCCAGTTTTAGTTTGTACAGGACATTGGGTCATATCTCCCACCAGTCTATTTGCTGCGAGCAGCATCAGGACATCAGTGTGAAAAGCTCAGACATTTACTCAGACAATCTGTACACAGACGTCAGAGCTGGATAATGGAAACTGTTTCAGTGCGTCCAGACGCTCATAAACAGCACTGAGCCGCAGTCATAACAGCAGCCGACGCTCTGGTCTAGACTCACCTGCTTGGTCTTTGACCTGCTGATGGTGTCTGACAGGGGCTTCTTCTTCTCCTTCACTGCAGTCTTCGAGAAGAGATCCACAAACTCATCGAAATCAACCGACGGCTCTTCTATTGTGTCCCATACCACAGCATTTGAGTCTCTGAGAAAGAAAATAAAGAGACAGATTTAGCTGTACTCTGATATTACTTAAAATAACTGGTGTATTAACACTATAATTTAATAAAATGTCAGATTACATAAAATGTTATAGCTTCTACCATATTTTAACTGCCATTTTTTAACCATAACATTTAGGAGTGAACAGTAACTACAGCATTTATGCTTCAGCCTATTAGTTTGCGTTAGGGGAACCGATTCATTCACGAAGACCAGTAAAAGTGTAAACAGTGCAAGCGTAAAACAGAAGCGGTGCATTACTTTTTGGTGTGCAGCTGTATTCGTGTCCAGTACAGCGGTTTCATGGGTCTCGGCGGCTCCACAATGCATTTACGAGGAGGTTTCTCCTGTGCTGCTCCCAATGCAAACAGACCCAGCGGGAGTGGAGGAGGCAGAGAGCCAAATCCGAAGGCCAGAGGAGGCGCACAGGCTCCAGGAGCCATAGATGGAGGAATAGGAGGAGGTGGGGGAGGTGGTGGTGCAGGCCCTGTATGATTGAGAGGAGGAGGAGGTGGTGCACCCATTCCTGGAAGAGGAGGAGGAGGTGGAGGTGCAGACATTCCTGGAAGAGGAGGTGGGGGAGGAGGTGCACCCATCCCAGGCAGAGGAGGTGGTGGTGGAGGAGGTGGAGGAACTGATAAACCTGGAAGAGGAGGTGGAGGAGGAGGCAGTGAAGCTCCTGGAAGAGGGGGAGGTGGAGGAATAGCACACACTCCTGGAAGAGGAGGTGGAGGAGGCGGCAAACACACTCCTGGTAAAGGTGGAGGTGTTGGTACACACACTCCTGGTAAAGGTGGAGGTGTTGGTACACAAACTCCAGGTAAAGGTGGAGGTGGTGGAGGTGCTGAAGTGCTTGTCTGTTGCTGGCATATGCACACAAATGCTTGAGATGCAGCCTGAGATTCAGTTTGGGAGGCCAGTAAGAAGTCACTCCGCACCTCCATGGGAGGCACTTTAAACCTGAAGCTCTCATCCACAGGAGACGTCTGCACTGATTTGGCCTCCAGCGGCAGCAACGAGGTGTTTTCGGTCTGCAGGTCCACATGGCAGACATCTGGGAGCAGGCCTTCCTCTCCTCCACACTCCTGGTCTTGTGTCTCCACCTCTCGCTCCGACAGCGGCTGCTGTTTCTCCAGCTCTGCGATCTTACTGCGCAGGTCCTCAATGGTCTGCTCCAGCTGTTCGATCACGCAGATGTGCTCCTGCTTCAGACGCACCGTCTTCAGCACTGAGTCCTCCTAAACACACAAACAGAGACGGGGTGATGAGAAGCAGATCCACACTGCAAAAAACACATCCCATGCTTTCATTAACAACAGATTCAACAACTTTTTAAAGCACAATTCATTTTAAATCAAGCAACTTTGTAATTCATACCGCCAGCGTATGTAGTCCTTACTGTACTAAACATTTGACTTATTTATGTAATTTTATTTTTAAATAATCGTTTTAAAAAGTCATGTTCAAAAAAACTTTAAAATTTGTTAAATTCAATACTGATGATATTTAAATTCTGTTTCTGAAAGGTCGATCAAATGTGCATCATTTGTCAGTGTTATTGTACAAGATCTCAAGTTAAGATTTTTTATTTAAGGACGTTTTGACAATTGAGTACAATTGTTGAAATAAAAACAAACTGAATTTCAAATTCAAGGTCTTGTGTTTAATTACTTTCCATGCTTGAAACTCAAGCAGTTTTCAAGGTTTGACACCCAGTGGTTGAACTAGGTATTGCACTCCTGGATCAAAACAAACTGAAGCGCGGGTTGCCAGATTGAGGACAGGAGCAAGTGATTTAAACGGTGTTCTAAATAAAAGCAACTACACCATATTAGAAGTCAAATTGATATTAGAAACAGCTTCTATTTCTCACAGCTGAACAACAGAAACCTATGACAGTGATCACCTCAGGTAAACCTCATGAGCTTTATTCAGTGCTAAATGCCAACAATGCAAGTTTGAATGCCTTTACATGACATTTATTGCTATATACTGAAAGCAGCAACAGATCTTAAAAATAAAATAAACCGTTTAAAATTGAACTTTAGAACTAAACATATGATTCAGCATCTACATTTAATAATGTTAAAGAGGCTTAACATGTATTAATAGATTCTAAACCTTACCGTTTGGTGAGTGAGTGCATATTCTGTGCTTCTGAATGGCTGTATTTACATTTCTGTCATGTTTTGTCTGGTGCAAACAGCCAAACTGCTCATCACTGCGTATCTCGTCATGAAGCGTGTTGTTAGGACACGCAGTTACAATGTAACCTGCTCACCTAATGTTTACGCTCGTAATATATATATTATTTGGTAATTAACAACCTCATGTGGAATTGAATCTGTCTCATTTTGGAGTCTACTGTCCACCAGAGGTCACATTTCGGTCGCATTTCAGTCAGGGACGCATGCTTTCAGAGCCTTTCTGAATGAATGAATGAAATACGCCGTTTTCCAACAAGGTAACCCGGAGTGCTGAATTATAATTGGCTAAACTGGCATTGGGCGGGTTAAAATAACATAAACAGACAGGGTTTGGGCATGGAAAATACATATTTCAAAGCAGAATATCTGACTTCAGCATTGTTTTTCAGTTAAACAAGTATGTTCATTTGGAATGCTTCGTAAATATCTGCACACATATTATGGTGTTTTTATGCTTTACAAGAATCAAAAACTTACATACAGCACCTTTAAGTACTTTCAAGAAGCCCTGACATCTGAACTGCACAGAGTCACTTGTGTTCGTGCTGCAGTAAATGGATAAATGCATTTCTTGCAGAAGTGTGGATGAGTGACCTAAAGAGAAGTCAAAAGACCCCACTGGTATTGTATTTCAATAATGAGATTGATTTTGCATGATATTAGTATTAGACTTAACTTTAATTACAAAATCCTGCACATGACATACTGGGAAAAAATATTGATATAGAGGTCATGAATTAATTTTTTGCCACCATGTATTAACAGCAAGACATCATTTTAATAATTATTTCCCCTCTTTAAGCAAATCATGTGCATGGCATGATAAGTTCCTGTGTTTTACTTAACAGTGGTCATGTTGTAATAATTCATTCTCATAACATAAAAAAAATAATGTCTACAATATATTAAAATTAAAGAAAGAATTCTTAAATCCTGACCATGATGATTATACAACTATGATCATAACTCGAGTATCTTGTTGTCAACTGGCTATAGTGGTACTGCAATAGTTAACTAGCCTAACACGGGTCACAGCAAATCAATACAACATAAGCATGATCACTAGTCAATGGTTCAATTCAGTTAAAATCTATTAATAAAATAGAGAAAAGCTTCTATCAATAATAATGCTTAAAGCTGCTGTTATGAAGAGTTCGCCCTGTCTGATTGAGCAACAGCACACTCTGCTGGTACACACACACACACACACACACTGAAATTAGACAAACTCTGGGAACTATTACATGACACTACAAAGAAACACTCAGTATGAGCAATGAGTGGAGCTCATGTGGGAATAAGAGGATCTGAATTAATCAGCTCATGAATGAACCATGAGATGAGCTTCTCACACAGATGATCAATAAACTCCAGACAGACAGACAGTGTCAGACAGTATAGACTAACATTCTGTCATTACTAACATGAGGGCGAGGTCTTTCTACTTTAACCACTATTTCCATGATTTCTGAACATGTACTGCTCCATACCATGGTAGACTGAGGCATCTTCAAACATAAACACTGTACTGCATGAATATGATATTGAATCGAAGTACTGTAGAGCACAGTATAAACATGTTAGAAATAAACACAGAAATATTCCACCTGCAATCTCTGATTGTTGATGGTTTTAATCAATCATGTTTTATTTCTTTGGACTGAATGTTTATTGTTTGTACATTTGTGAATAAATGAATAATTGAAGAAACATTTTCCAGGGTATGTTTACCTGCACAAACTAATTAAATTATCTATTTCAAAAGGATAATTTCCAAAAGGAGCTAACCAATATTTGATGAGATGCTTCAAGTTCACTGTGGAATCAGACGTGAATAAAGGGAATTTGTTTTCATTACACTCCAGTTCGATTTTTTTTAATGGGATGTTTAGACTAATCTGCATATGCTGAAAATGTGAACAAGAGATTGGCACATACTTCCATGCTTTACGGCAGTGTACAAAGATTCAACCCTTTTGGGAATCTGTGTTAAGACTTTGAAGTGGATGTTATAGGTACACCTGTCCAACTGCTTGTTAACACAAATTTCTAATCAGCCAATCACATGGCAGCAACTCAATGCATTTAGGCATGTAGACATGGTCAAGACGATCTGCTGCAGTTCAGAGCGAGCATCAGAATGGGGAAGAAAGGAGATTTAAGTGACTTAAACAAGCCGGCAGCAACAACCATGCCACGTTCAGAGTATTTCAGAAACTGCCGATCTACTGGGATTTTCACGCACAACCATCTCTAGGGTTTACAGAGAATGGTCCGACAAAGAGGAAATATCCAGTGAGCGGCAGTTCTGTGGAAGCAAATGCCTTGTTGATGCCAGAGGTCAGAGGAGAATGGCCAGACTGGTTCCAGCTGATAGAAAGGCAACAGTAACTCAAATAAGCACTCGATACAACCGAGGTCTGCAGAAGAGCATCTCTGAACACACAACACGTCCAACCTACAGCAGCAGAAGACCACACCGGGTGCCACTCCTGTCAGCTAAGAACAGGAAACTGAGGCTACAATTCACACAGGCTCACCAAAACTGGACAATAGAAGATTGGAGAAACGTTGCCTGGTCTGATGAGTCTCCATTTCTGCTGACACATTCGGATGGCCGGGTCAGAATTTTATGAAAGCATGGATCAACAGTTCAGGCTGGTGGTGGTGGTGTAATGGTGTAGGGGAGATTTTCTTGGCACACTTTGGGTCCATTAGTACCAATTGAGCATTGTGTCAATGCCACAGTCTACCTGAGTATTGTTGCTGACCATGTCCATCCCTTTATGACCACAGTGTCTCCATCTTCTGATGGCTACTTCCAGCAGGATAACGCTCCATGTCATAAAGCGTGAATCATCTCAGACTGGTTTCTTGAACATGACAATAAGTTCACTGTACTCAAATGGCCTCCACAGTCACCAGATCCTATACCAGTAGAGCATCTTTGGGATGTGGTGGAACGGGAGATTGGCATCATGAATGTGCAGCCGACAAATCTGCAGCAACTGTGTGATGCTATCATGTCAATAGGGAGCAAAATCTCTGAGGAATATTTCCAGTATCTTATTGAATGTATGCCACGATGGATTAAGGCAGTTCTGAAGGCAAAAGGGGTCTTAACCCAGTACTAGTAAGGTGTACCTAATAAAGTGGCCGGTGAGTGTATATATGTTATATTAAGAGAAAAACTCCCCAAAAAGTGTAGTTTTCACACAGATGTTAAATGTTAGAGAAAGACAGGGATTTCAGGATGTTAAATGACAGAGGTACCTGAATTTGGCGAATTTCTTTTTCCTGATGTTTCTTCAGGTCCGAGACGACGGCCTGATGCTCTGAAACCACAAATCCACAGCACTGTAAATAATAACGACTGTGTGAACTTTTATGCTGAGGGTGTTTCTAAACACAAACATCCCTCTGAACACTTCTCAAATAACCACACAAGACTTCTAAACACTAAAGATGAATGCAAATGCTTGTTATTCATGTTTTCATTAATCACAAACTTTAAAAACTCAGAAATGAAACGTGACCGGGTTAGTTGTGCATTTGTGCGGTAAAAAAAACAAAAAAACAGAAAAGATGATGTGCAGAAACGAATGAAGAAAAACATTTGAATAACAATATGCTGTCTGCTATTAATGATTTTACCCAGAGTACTTTATGATAATGTCACTGTTGTAGATGAAGGCAATAAATGATGCACATGACATGTTATTTGGGTAAACAAACAGCAGTGCATGAGGGGAAAGAGGCTGAAATGGCTGTAAATTTTTGGAATATATTGCAGCATACGATGAAGATGTGAAATGACACACAGACGAGGAGCAGTGATGATTTAAGCTACTCACCCTCCGGCTCCTCGACCGCTGCAAACGCACAAGAAAATAATCTACTTTAGTCATTAAAAGCCCTGAACAGAGGCAAACGACTCCCAGACTGTCTGAAGATCCTCAGTCTTAGAGAAAATCTTTGACTGAGAGCCGCTGAATGGAGGAGAGGAACTAAATACACACTAAGCAACAGTTTCTTTTGGAATTATCATAATTTTTTATGTTTCTTCTGCTTACCAAAGGTGCATTTAATTGATCCAACACTAGGGCTGGGCAGTATGACGATATATATCGTTAATGTGGAATGAAATGTACACCATATAATATAATGAAAGCAAGTGGGCGTGGCCAACTCACAGTCAGCATGCATGAGACTGAGTAAGACGCTCCATTGGAGACTGCCAGTTGTTTTATATTTTCAACAAGAAGAGATGACTTGGTTTCAATAATTATACAACTGTAATTGTTTATATTTTGCTTTTTTTTTTAAATGGTTTGATAGTTTCTTAAAGTGTTTACATATTTATTATATTTTCATATTTAAGTTTTATTTTCCTGTTACTTGGGATATTTGATAGCGGATATATTTGACGAGACATTCACTCCACTCCACGAGACACTAGATTGAGTTCACAAGAACAAGACGAGACAATATTTTTACACTATTATTAATTGATTATCATCACGAAATGCAAAAGAATTTAAATGAATAAATCAACTTGTAATGAATGTTATTTTACATTTATTTTAATGAATTATGCCATAAAAGATATGCAAACACTGCTAAATACTTAGCTATAAACTCGACTGGCTTCTCCCCTGTACAGTTTCACATGAGAATCAAACTTTGGTGCTGATCTTGATGATAATCAGTTTTAGGCCCTTTGCTGTTTACAATATACATGCTACCCCTGGGGGACATTATTAGAAGACATGGGATCAGCTTTCACTGCTATGCAGATGATACTCAATTATATATTTCAACTAAACCTGATGAGATGTCTGAACTGTCTAAGCTAACTGAGTGTATAAAGATGTTAAAGACTGGATGACCAACTATTTTCTTCTCTTAAACTCAGACAAAACTGAATTATTACTTATCAGGCCTAAATCCTGCACACAGCAGTTCTCAGAACTCAACCTGCAACTAGAGGGATACAAAGTTAGCGTTAGCTCTACTATAAAAGATCTGGGTGTCATATTAGACAGCAATTTAACCTTTAAAAATCATATGTCCCATGTCACAAAAACTGCCTTCTTTCATCTGAGAAATATTGCTAAATTACGAAGTATGCTATCCATCTCAGATGCAGAAAAGCTAGTCCATGCTTTTATGACTTCTAGGCTGGATTACTGTAATGGTCTGTTCGCTGGCTGCCCAGCATCCTCTATTAACAAACTTCAGCTAGTACAAAATGCAGCTGCCAGAGTTCTTACCAGGTCTAGAAAATATGATCATATCACCCCAATTTTATCCTCCTTACACTGGCTGCCTGTTAAGTTTCGTATTGATTAAAAAATATTACTTTTTACCTATAAAGCTTTAAATAATCGAGCTCCTGTTTATCTAACCAACCTCCTGTCTCACTATAATCCAACCCGCTCTTTAAGATCTCAAAACTCAGGGCTTCTGGTAGTACCTACAATAGCAAAGTCGAGTAAAGGAGGTCGAGCCTTCTCATTTATGGCCCCTAATCTCTGGAATAGCCTTCCTGATAATGTCCGAGGCTCGACACACTCTCACAGTTCAAAACTAGATTAAAGACCTATCTTTTTAGTAAAGCATACACTTAGCGGTATGACACATGAGTGTGCTCCATGCAGGTTTTTGCATCTCGTTAATATACACTATGAACAGCAGCTACGCTAATTATTCTCTTATTCTCTATTTCCACCTGGGGGTACTCATCTCGAGGCCCTCAGACTATGCAGCACCACTGATGCGATCCAAGACCAGCGACGGATGATCCCTGATGATGTGACGCTCCAAGGACAGACAAGTCTTCGCTGAGGTCCAGCATTCCCCAGCTTCCTGCGCGTAGACTGCAGCTCTGCACAAGACGTTTGGCCATAGGAGAAATGGTCGTGCCCAACTGAGCCTGGTTTCTCTCAAGGTTTTTTAATTCTTCATTTTTTCCAATTGGTGAAGTTTTTTCCTCGCCGCTGTCGCCACTGACTTGCATGGTTCAGGATCTGTAGAGCTGCGCATCGATGGAATTGCTCCTCAGTGTTTGGACTCTCAGTAGTGATTATTAACCCACACTGAACTGAGCTAAACTGAACTGAACTGATCTGAAACTCTGAAAATCAAACTGACACGGTTTCAATTCATTATAATCTTGAATGTGAAGCTGCTTTGACACAATCTACATTGTATAAGCGCTGTATAATTAAAGGTGAATTGAATTGAATGATGAAGACGGGTGTGTGTCTCTCCACAAGTTTACTGTGTGTGTGGGCAAAAAAGCAGTTATGTAACACCCGCCCAAGCAAACAAGTAACACGCAACACAGAGACAGCTGGGGTTGCCAGGTGTGTGCAAAGATGTGCGGTTTAAATCCAATCCTTCATCCAATCTTCAATACTAATTTCACCCTCACGCTCCATCATAACATCACAACTCACCACACAACTTTTCACCTCAATGAGAAATCTCAATGCTCAAGATCTCGTCACATCCCTAATATTTCATATCTGTGAGAAGAAATTACTTGAGAAATGTTTATAATAGCAAGGTCTGTCCACATAAAACATGAAATGTGGCATACACTGGAATTTGTAGTTCATCTAAAGTCAAAAGTTGTTTACTAAAGTTATAAATATAAAGTAATCAAATAAGATCAAGTCCTTTTCTTTCTTAAACACTCAAGCGTATTTAGTATATAAAGCCCTTTTTTATACATTTTCTAGAATAACTATCTTTATAAAAAACTATATAGAGAAAAGACTGTGAAAAAAAACTCTCATACCGTAAAATAAAATGTTGGTCATACCGCCCAGCCTAAATAAAGATTAAAACATTACTGAATTTGCAACTTTTCTATGAGAATATATTGTAAGCAGACATTAAAATATGCTTATTTGATGACCTAGAAATATTTCTGGTTATTATTAATATTAAATAATTCTATGAAAACCATGACACAGTACCAAAAGTAACACTTAAACCATTTAGGATGGGTCACACTTTACAAGAAGGTTCATTAGTTAATATGTTTACTAACATGAACTAATAATCAATAATACTTGTACAGCATTTATTAATCATAGTTCAACATTTACTAATGCATTATTAACATCCAAGTTTATGCTCCTTAACATTTGTTAATGCACTGTGAATTAACATGAACTAACAACTGTATTTTCATTAAGTAGCATTAACCAACATGAACAAATGCTGTAATTAATGTTTTGTTCATTGTTTGTTCATGTTAGTAAATGCATTAACATTAACTAATGAACCTTATTGTAAAGTGTTACCTCAGGATGCATTCAATGTATCAAAAGTGAGAGTAAGAAACATTTATGATGTATATAATGATTGATTTTATTTCAAATAAATTATGTTGAAACTTAAAAAAGTATAAAAAATAATTACTAAATGCATCATGGTTTTTACAAAAATATTACGATCACAATCAGAAATGTTTCCTGATCATCCAATCAATACTGTATTATACTGATTTCTGAAGGATCGTGTGACACTAAATACTGGAGTAATGAGGCTACAAACTGCACTTTACATCACAGATATAAAAACTTATTACATATTCACAGAGCATTATTTTAAACCTAAAAGCTAAATTAAATTAGAATAACATTTCACAATATTATTTTTTAAGTCTTGGTTGGCAGAAGAGATTTCTTCCCAAAGCAGCATCTTTGCTTTTGTGTGTATTATAAAAAGGGGCAGATGAAGGTTTGAAATAATTACAAATACACTAAACATTATACCAGTTGTTTTGTTTTTACTTTTAAGCGACAACATGTGAGTTTTTAAACCCTGATCTGAGCAATTTTATGACAATGAAACCCTTAAAATATGTACTTTTTTTGTGAAGGAAAAATATATACTTTTGAGTGTGTAACAGAAGAGTATGCAAGCGTTGGGACACACCACTTAACAGATCATCGTGTTGCTTTGTTATGAGCCCTGTCAACCATCCACACATCCACATTTCTGTCGTATTTAATTTCCTCCCTTATTGGAGAAGCAGCAGCAGGTTAATCTGCTATTCACGAGTCTTTCATGCAGAGAAATCTCCTCAGGGGTTTGGATAATTCTGCATTCAGACGTTAATGTCCAAACACGTCTTTATAGAAGTTCAGTATTGTTGTTGCAGATGAAATATAACACAGATGGATTTAAATATTTTCCAGTGGGTTAGATATTAATTAACAGTCATATAAACATCTTTATCGAAGCCTCTCTAAAGTACTTGACGGTTGGTCTCATGCGTCCATCATGTTTGTAGTTTGTTTACACTTTTCACCTGCATTTGTAGTTCTAATCGATTTCACATCCAACACGCAATGTACTGTGGGCAATATCACTATGGACGCTTCTACACAACATTTTGACCGGAAATAGTAAACCATCCAGGAACCTTTGGCATACTCTTTTCGACATACTATGATTTGGGACATACTAATTCTACTTTCAAATACTATTTCAATTCAATTCATCTTCATTTGTATAGTGCTTATACAATGTAGATTGTGTCAAAGCAGCTTCACATAGAAGATTATAGTGAATTGAAACGATGTCACTTCAGTTTAGGACGGATAGTATGCACGGATAGAATTAGGACGCAGCACATAACTCTGACTGAATGCTTGAGATTGATGAACTATGAAAATTTGAGATTTCATTAATCTTCCCGCCACGCTGAAGAAATTATTTGACGTCACTTCCTAGATGTAATATTTTAATAATGTTTACATTTAAAGGAATTAACCCATGGTGGACTGCACAAAGTGTATTGCAGACCGTGTGTGTTACAGTATTTGTGTGTATGCGTAATGTGTATAATGACATAAGTATAACAGTTTTTGCAAGGAGAAGGAGAATTATGAGGACATTGACCATGTCTCCATTTTATAAAAAGTTTATAAATCCTACAGAATATATGTTTTTTAGAACATAAACATTAACAGTTTCCTGGGAGGGTTGGGTTTTAGGCAATAGAAATAGAGTTTGTACAGTATAAAAACAATGGAAACCTATGGAATGTCGCCACAATTCACAAAAACAAGTGTTTGTGTTCATACCATCCTCTGTATATTTGGGCGGAGGCTGCTCCTCCTCTCCTAATTGTGTCGGGATCCAAAGACCCTTCAGGTGTCCAGGTAAATGACCCTCCAGACGCTCGAGTGACGGCGGAGGCTGACTGACGGTGGCCCATGTGTACAGCTGGTCTTGCTGGAGACACACACAGACACGGAGATCAGGATATTAGAGAGATGTACACAGCAGGATTAATCAATCAATCAATCAATCTTTAACCCTTGTGTACTCTTCAAATTGACTCCCCTTTGGTTATAATTGGTGTCTGTTTTTGCTCGATTAACTTCCACTATAATAATTTTTTGATTGCAAAACCACAACACCATATAATCATGCATTGTTTACTGTTGGTGATTTTCCCTGTTGGAAAGAGGTACAACTTGTCCTTTTTATTGTTGATGGTATGAGCAGTTCTAGTATGAGCAGTTCTGCATGTTCAGAAAACAAATTCACGTTCACCAAACGAAGTGAATTGAGACTCAAACTGGAGCCATCAGACGCTGCAGTCACTGTCAGTAAATCAAGCTGCTAGTGAAGATAGTAAAGCTGCAGACCTGGCCGAGGTCTAGCGTGCAGCTGTGGTCACTGAGCTCCTCCGGCGGGGTCTGTCTGTTTTCTCCACATCCACTGAGAAACTGCAGAACCTCCCAGAGTTCCACAGTCCCATCAGAGCCACGTGCGGCGGAGGACGAGCCCCCGGAGTCAGCCTGCATCCTCCGGGCCCACAGCACTGCGCATGACCACAGTACACACACAAACACACTAAAATAAAAATACTGGGTTTATGTAACCCAACATGAAGTCAAATATGAACAAGCCCAACCGTTGTCTTAAAGTTGAAAAACAGTTGGACTTGTCCATATTCTACCCAATGTTGGGTTAAGACAACCCATTATTTTTTTAAAGCACACACATGCAGCTGACCGACTCAGATTATTACCACAGCAGACAAACACAAACACACACACATACAGTGGGGGGAAAGTAATGAACACGTCACCATTTCTCTCAGAAAACATATTTCTAAAGGTGCTGTTGTCTTAAAAAAAAATCACCAGATGTTGGTAACAACCAAAGAAATCCATATACGCAAAGAAAAATCTATTCAGTTTACAAATTAAGTTACGCGTAATAAAATGAAATGATGCACGGGAAAAGTGTTGAACACAGGAAGGAAGGGAGGGAGGTGTATTCTGGCAGTGAAAGCCCAGACAGCAGCTGAAATCTCTCAGTAGTTCTTCAGCAAGCCTCTGCCCTTCCACAGTGTAAATGAATATCAGCTGCTTCAGTCTAACATCTACATTAGCAGGAGGATGAAGAGGAAACCAGGGTGGACATTAGCAAGACAAGGATCCAAAACACAGCCAAGGAAACTCTCAGATGCTTTCAGGGAAAGAAAATCAAGCTGTAGAATGGCCCAGCCAATCACCTGACCCGAATGCAATAGAGAATATGTAATGTATATATTACATGTGACTTCATTCTCCATATGAGAGGCGTCTAAGCTGCCATTATTAAAACAAGCCTTTTATATAAAGTATTAAATACATTTCAGTAGTTCAGCTCTTTCTCCTTCTGTCATTCCACTGTTATTATGCTTTTGTTTTATTTTTATGTTTGTATTGTTCAGGTTTAGCAAAATCAGATTCAATTCCATGTCAACAGCTCCTTTAGAAATATCAATCCCAGGAAAAAAAAACACAATGTGTTCAATACTTATTTCCTCCACTGTACACACACACACACACACACACAAACAAGTGACAAGTATGTGTGTGTGTGTGTGTGTGTGTGTGTGTGTGTGTGTGTGTG
>CAIGQZ010000217.1:14135866-14148308 GCA_903798205.1 Danio tinwini | reverse complement strand
ATTATACACACACACCAACACACATGTGGTGGAACACACCAAGCTGATGCCAAAATATTAGAGCAGATGAAAACCAACTGTGTTGTCACACTGTGTCTAGTCCTGTCTGGACCAAAAAGCTACATGTGCAGTAAACAGACTAAATAGAAAGCAGTGGACTGAAACGAGTGTGACAGGATGTGTTTTTCCACAACCGCAGGGGGCAGTAATAGGTGTTCTCATTCCACAAAGGGAAACCAGAACATGAGATGCAGACATACAAAGTGTAAAAGTCAAATGTAGTACTATTTTCACAGTACTTGTCATTTACCATGGAGGAATTTGCTTGTGCAAATATGTTTGATAATATCATAATCCATATTGATAGCAAATAGTTGAGAAATGTAGTGAAAACACAGCCGGACACTGTGTGTCTTGACTTGAATTGTTTACTTGGTCTTGTCAATATAGTTTTTGTTCTCGCGCTCTGATTCGTTGCTGAATAACCATTTAGAGCACTCTCTTTTGACCCTAATTCTACATGCAGAATCAGGCCAAATTGATCCAATGTGAGGATGAGACAACGTGTAGATCACAGCAAACACACTAGCTGGAACAATGCTGACCAAGGGCTACCCTCAGCTTGGTGTGTCCTGGCCTTAACACACACACATGCACAAACACACATGCATGCAGGCAATCAGCTCAGAACATGACTACAAATATACACACACACACACAGCTTGGATTATGACCATGGCAGACAAGCACACACACATAATGACCGACTCAGATTATGACCACAGCAACCAAACACGCATACATGGAAAAGATCACTACTACAGAAACACACACACAGACGATACTGACAACAGCAGAGAGATGTGCGTACACACACACACACACAGACACACACACACACACACACACACACACACACACACACAACCGACTCAGATTATGACCAAAGCAAACAAACACACACTCGTCATACTCAGACTACAGCAGACAAATGCATATACACACACAAAATATGACCTAAGCAGCGCACACAGACGCTGATGATCAGACAGACGTCCAGATCATCAACACAATACACAAACAGGCAGATGACCTGCTTCAGATCAGGAACACTGCAGACGCGCAGACACACACACACAGAAGTCCAGATCATCAACGCAATACAGGAAGATGACCGGCTTCAGATCAGGACCACTGCAGACACGCACACACACACACACACACACACACACACACACACGATCAAATCAGATCATGACCAAAGCATACACACACACAACCAGATGAATGGTTTCGGATCAGGACCACTGCAGACACACACACATGATCAAATCAGAGCATGAACACTGCAGACATACACACAGAGGACCAAGCTCAGACTATAAACACTGCAGACACAAACAGGCACACATAGAGGACCGCCTCAGATCATGAACACTGCAGACACAAACACACACACACACAAACATGATGTCTAGCTCAGATCATGACCACTGCACATGCACACACACACACACACACACGATAAGTCAGCAGCAGAAACACACATGTCAGGCAGCAGCAGCTCTGGGTCTGTGTCCTGCGTCTCCATGCTGAATCTGCTCATCTGCTTTATGACAGCGAGGACAGACGCACTGATGCAGTGCTGAGAACAGGCTCGTCATTCACCGCACGAGCCAATCACAGAGCCTGGATTTACATCAGCCCCGCCAACACTGTAAATAAGCCATGAAAATGCTGAACACACATTTCAGTGTCACTGAAGAGCTACACTGCAGCAAACACACACACATCCTAAAATAACCACAGCTCCAGTGTAACTGTAAACAGCCATTCATAAATTAACAATCAGCACACTGACGTCACCGGCTGATGGATTCACAAGTTAATTCAGACTCCAGATGATTTTAACTGGATTCGATACAGATTTAATCCGAGAGTTAAAACAGCAACACAACATGATTCCTAACATTATTGATTGTTTCCTATTGAAGAAAAATAAAGCATTAATGTAAGATGTATGTATTAGAACTAGGGCTGCACGATATTGGAAAAATCGGACGATGCAATATGTAGGTTTTCTGTGATTTATATTGCAATATGAATAAAGATGGTTTGCAATCACGTGGTTTTGGAGACTTTACTATGTGGTTCAGAAACATGTTAACTATAAAAGTACTCGTTTTCCCCCATGCGGATATCTTCCAGACATCATGAAACTACAGATGAAAGCATACAAAAGCGTGCATGCATAGTAGGGATGCTCCGATCGATCGGCCGAAGATCGGTATCGGTCGATAATCACATTTTATGACTCGATCGGTACTCGCTAACTTGGCCAATCTTACGAACAGATCACAATTGATGTCAATGCGTGAGGACGTACACGATGAGTGGGGACGTAAATGTTTTGGCGCCGCAGTCATGTCATCACCGGTGTGGAATTATGACGTTTCGAGATAACAATGAAAATTTGCCAATTTGCTAATTGCCATTTATGTTCCAAAGAAATCTCACGTGGAGGAGCATCATCCAAAACATTTAATACAACGAACCTGATTCGGCACTTAAGAACGAGTCACCGGGAGTCCTATGGTGATTACAAAAAACTGTTGACTGCAAAAAAGGCAACGGTAACTAGTAATGAGACTCTCAGTCAGCCATCCATTACAGACATTCGGAAAAAACACAAACTGTACACACCAGACAACAAGAAAGCTAAGGATATAACTGCGAAGATAATGGAATTTATATGCATTGACAACCAGCCTTTGTCAGTCACAGAAGACATTGGATTTAAACGCCTCATTGAACATCTTGAACCATCTTGGCCTCTCGTTAACATTGGACAATGTTTAATTACATCTAATGAATTGCATCAAACTACTCAAATTTGTTCATTTATATAAGTTTAAATTTTTTGTTTTGTTTTGTTTTTATTTTGTCCTGCTCAGTCTTGTATTGGACAATGTTTAAGTTAAATTAGACTTCTCCATTTTAGGAGATGAAATGTTTATTTTGTCCTTCACCGTTCACTGTACTACTGGACAATGTTTAAATAAACCTGTGGGTTGCATCAGCCTGCTCAATTTTTTTTTTATTATTTTTGTCTCTTATTCAGTATCCTGATGTGCATAGTGTTATGCAGTAACCCCATTGTAAAAGCATATTAAAATATTCACTGTATAATAAATACTTATTTGTGATTTAGTACTCTGTTAAAACAATAGTTTTATTACATATAGTGTTAAAATGTAACAAAAATATAACAAAGGCAACAACAATAGTATTACTTTATCTGAAAAAAAGTTAATAGTGATCAGAGAGCTTACATATCAGTTATATAAACTTAAAGCATCAGAATCGGCATTGGTATCGGCCGATCAGCATGACAAAAAAATCGGTACTCGGTATCGGTGGCAAAAATCCTGATCGGAGCATCCCTAACGCATAGTCTACATTATTATTAATTTATTTATTTTTGTAAAGGGGGATTTCTTTTTTTGTTGTCAATGAACTTACCATCAACAAACATTCACTGCTTATCCTGATGTTCACGTTATTGATGTTTTTTTTTCCTGTCGAAACGCCAGTAAAGACTTGGATTATTGCAAAACAAGATGTTGATTTCATTGCAGCGATAACAGGGCAGGGTGCATTATTTATAATCTATACATTATTTATAAGTGGTGGTGTCATTCAAAAATGGTTTGTACACATGTATGTATAGAATAAATCTTTATTACATGCTGTCTTTTCCGTTTTTCAGCCAGTTTCTTGAACTTTTCCCCCTTTATAAGCAAAAACATTTGAAAGTCCATAAAAGCTGTTCGACATTACTTATTTTCTCGATTTAAACAATTATAAACAACGCAAAACAAAACATTTTGATGTTCTGATAGTGATTCCTATGTAGAAAAATCACTGGTAGCACTTTATTTTGATGGTCCATTTGAGTATTAGTAGACTGTCTGCTTAATATCTGTTGATTCTGCTCGTTTAACAGACAACTTACACTAACCCGAACCTCAACCCTAACCCCAATCTAACAGTCTGCTTATAATCTAATGAGAATTAGTTGGCATGTAGATGCAATGTAACTTAATTCAACAAACGGACCATCAAAATAAATCCCTTCCTGCCCTCCATCTGAATTTTGCTCGTCATCAAATGACATCATGTGACAACCTATAATTTCCCAAGATGAATATTAGGAAATGATTCTGAATTTCACATTGATTGAGTTGTGTAATTTACTGTAGTGCATCAGCATTAAATGTAAGAAATTATACAACTATATATACAAAAAACTAAATATATAAATGTAGAGTTAATCATAAAACCATATATTGACAACATAAAATGAACTAAAGCACAGATGAAAACAAATGAACAAAGATAAAAATTAAATAAACAGCACTGTATGGATTTCTCTGGAGTCTAACAGTATTGAAGAACAGAAATTCAATAATCAGATGTAAATAAATACTCTACAGTCAACTTAATCTAGTCTCTGAATCTTGGTTAAAGTGGCAATCTTTTTAATTTCATTTAATTTCTGTCAATCTTAAATTTCTCTTAAAATTTCATAAACCTAATATATGAAGCATATTCATCAGCCATATACTGTACAATTACATTAAATACATATTTGTCATATAGATTTTAATTTCCTAATCTAGAGAAATTCATTGTGAAAATCATACAATGTGTTTACATGTAGATAAATATGGACATGATTCAAATGTGGCTGGATGAGAAACATGATATGATAAGAATAAACATGGTAATTTAGGATGATAAACATGGTAATTGTGCATTTTCACACACACTTTCATGTGCTTTTTTCTATTCTATATCAGAAATCATGCTTGTTGCATTAATTTATTATTTCCATTTATCACTAAGTGTACTACATATATTTTGTTCACTTTGAGCCAGTTAAAAACGGCATAACCATGATGAGTAAAAAATTCCAAAGTGTTTATATAGGATTAGGTACTCTAGATTTAAAACCATCAGGGAACTGCTGAAAAGAAATTCATAGAGTTTTGAGCACCATAAAGCAGAGAGAATTCTCCATCCACTCTGCATGTCAATCACAGATTGCAGATCACCACCAGCAGATGGCGCTCTGAGTCTCTTTTAGATTATATAGTTAACTACAGCCAATCAGAAACAAGCAGTAGATCACATGACTCCAACCTCAGCCAATAAGAAGACATCATGACTCTCATCTGAGCTCATTCATCACTCTGTGTTTGTTTATGGCCAGAATTTGTTCCAAGCATCCAACAATTGTACAATAAATTTAACCTGAACTGAGGACGTATAGGGTCAAATTTAAGGATTATTCAAACACTTTCCTGGTGCACTACATAAATAAATACATCACATTACATCAGAATTGTTTTGTTAACAGTATTCTATATATACTGCATATTATATATAATGCAATATAGTATAGAACTAAAAAGAAATGTTTTCCCCCAAGCCCAGAACTGAATCACTGTCATTTATTATCTTAATTGTTATTTATTCACATCCTAAATGTAAATCTTTCATCGTACATTTTTATTTGATTTCATGCATTGTTTACTCATGAAATGGTCATCTCTGTGCAAAAAAAAAAAAACAAAAGCAGCCAGATCATGCTACAGGCACAGACTCCAGAGTTTTATTTATACAAAAGCAAAATAATAATATTAATAAATTATATGTATTGTTGCCTCACTAAAAGGATTACTTATTACAAAAGCAATACAATTCAAAATGTTCAAGTTTCAAGCCTTATATCCACAATCTAAGCACTTTTTAAACCTTGAAAACACCAGACTAAAATTCCAAAATTTGTAAGGATTGAAGCCTGAAGCCTGTAGGCATGGGCTGGTATAAGATTCTCACGGTATGATAACCTTGGATAAAAATATCACGGTTTCACAGTATTGTGATTACTGCTCTAAAATATATTCTTTTAAATGTCTGGGTAAAAAACTAAAACTTTTTTCCCTTTGAACACAATATATTTTATTTTGTGAAAGATTTAAAATATTTTGGAACAGTAGCTAAACATGTCAGGCTAAATCATTTATATGAATCACTGACTTAAGTGGTCTTCATTAGTTTCAAAAACACAGATTTCTTTACTATTTAAAAGGGCATCTTTTAGATATCTTATCTGCTGGAGATGCAGTTGTGTTAAAAAAAATGTAAATAAAAAAATCTTACACATACTTTAGGAATGGTTTTAAAACCTTGACTTTTCCAAACCACGGTAAACCTTGAAAACGGTTATCGTCCCATGCCTAGAAGCCTGTACCTTTTTTTATTTTATTTTTACAAGTGTAGCAAAGTTCATCATTCATTCATTTTCTTTTAGGCTTATACCCTTTATTAATCCGGGGTCGCCACAGCAGAATGAACTGCCAACTTATCCAGCATGTTTTGACGCAGCGGATGCCCTTCCAGCCGCAACCCATCTCTGGTAAACATCCACACACACTCATTCAAATTACATAATTACATGCACATATTCACCACATTATTTCAGATCTTATTTGTTAATAGTATTCTACAGTATTGTATAATATTAAGATGATTTTTAAATGTTTTGCCCAGAGTCATTTACCCTCTTAAATGGAATTTACTCACATCTTAAATGTGAATCTTTCATCTTAAATTTATATTTGATTTAGTTTTATGCATGGTTCAGTCATAAAGTGGTAATCACCATGCATTTTGTCTTCTTTATTTTGTCTTTTTAATTAAATAAAACAAACAGATCATGCTACAGGCTTTTATTTTATGCAAAATCAATCAATCAATCAATCAATCAATATTACCTATTTAGTAAGATACTGTAAATTATTACGAAAGCAACACAATGCATTTTTTTTCTGCAGTTTTAAGCACTTTATCCAAAATCTAAGCACTCTTCAATCTTTGAACAAATCAAACAAAAAGCACAGAGGCTTTCTGGAGATGCACAGATTCAGGAGTGTGTGAATGAAGTGATGGTGGACTCACGCTGAATTTGGGAACGATGTGTCCGCTGCTGCTGTAGGTCTCTCTGAAGCAGTCACTGAAGGGTAGCAGGAGACCCATGGCCAGAATCTTGGAGCAGAGCTTCTCAGCCTCCTCCGGCTCACTAGAGTCCTGCTGCTGGAAAAAACGCTCCAACAGCGTCCGGCCTAAGAAACACACAAACACACACGCACACACACATGCACAAACAAATCACTTTCTAATAAAACTTAAATTATAATACACCATAATATCAATAAAAGCAAATCCTAAATTTATAAAATGCAATAAACGTGATTATGTGGCCAATTAGGGTGGCACAGTGGCTCAGTCGTTAGTCCTGTTCTCCCCCGCGTTGACGTGGGTTTCCAACAGCATAGAAAAAAAGAATAAACTAAATAAAAAGAATAAAATAAATAGGCCTGCCCTACATATTTTTCATTATATAAAGTCACTGAATCCTTTTTAAGAACCAGCATAGGCTGTTTTTTTTCCAATCATGTTTTTTTTCTTCCATCAAATAAAAATATCAGGCTACCTCAAATCGATCGCTCCACAGAAAATATGCATTTAATTAATGCTCCGTTGTTATTATTATATCACAAAACCTCTGTCAACATTTTTAATAGAAGTCGATTATGTCTTATAATTATGACTTATTTCCTCTCTAACTCGTGGTTCATGTTTGCGCACTTAAGGCTCATATGTAGATTTTTAAAAAAATAAAGGCTACTATAGCATATTACAATTTTGTTGTCTACAAATGATATTGCATTAATTTACATGTTTTTATGCTACTAAATAAAAGCCTCAGTTTGGTGTGGAGTTATTATTATGCAAAAATCAAGAAAATATTTGGATTAGTTTGATTTGTAGATTCTAAAAATATAATTATTATATAATATTTAAAAAAATGTATATTATACTATAACTATTAATAACTGTGACATTTTAAATGGAAAAAAAGTTTGGATTGTTGGTTGTACACTAAATTATCAAAACTATAGCCTATTTGTTGAGTTTATGACGCAGATCCAGGACAGAGGCGATCAACATCAGCGCTGGTTTGGCAACTTGTCTGTCAAACTGCAATATTCTTCTTTTATTTTGCTTCTTTGGCAAACGTGTTGTAAGCACGTGTTACCGTCCCGCAAAATAACAAACATGTTGCAAATCTGAGGCGGATGACACCAAACGCACCTTTCCGTTCCAAAAACGCGAGGCGCACCACACTGCCTTTTTGTTGACAAGAAAAAAGCGCGGTGCGCTTGTAATGATCAGACATTTGTAAGTCATTAGGAAATGACTGAATTAGCTGATCCATATTGTGACCCGAGTGTTAATTTGTAAAGTCATACAGCTCTGGATAACTTGAAACAGCGACCACAAGTCTCTCCTCCATCATTAAAAGTTCTCTGCAGTCATATTGACAACTATACCCGTCAACCCTCCCGTTTTTCCAGGGATTCTCACATATTTTACATTTTTATCCTGCCATCATACCATAAAGGTATTTTCCCGTATTTCTCTCGTATTTTCAGTCTTCCTCTGAAGAGTGGCAATAAGCATTAAAGAGCAGAGCATCACTATACGCAACACATACTGCCAAACCACCAGGGGCCGCCCTTTGCTCTTAAATGTGAGTCTGTTCTGTGCTTTCACTTTGTTTAGGCATGAAAACATTTTGAAATAAATATAAAAAACGGCAGGATTCCCTTTCCTTTTATCACAGGTGCTGTCTCTCCTTCATATGCAATCCTCAAAACAGTCATATATCGGTGCGTGACTGTCAGCTGACGCGCTCCATTGTGATAAATAGAGGCTGTTTCCCAAACAGATTCTGTACACGTGATTTGAAGCGGAGTGAAAGTCTGGGTTTTGGGTGCGTGTTTAAACAGACATATACACAATTAATAATAATAATAATAATATCTAAAGATGTAGATCTTGGTGGGGGTTTTTTTTCCAAACACAACACATTTCGTTCTAAATGAGCATAAAAAGTTACCAAAGCAGTCGGATGCTTTCTTTATAACATTAGATGTGTGCATTTTTAAAGTGACGCCTGTTATTTAATGTAATCAAACGAAAAAATTCTAAATAAGAGATTTATTCGTTGCTCTTTAATCAGAATCTGTAAGTTATACAGTAAAGAAACAGCTAATGAGATTTGACAGCTTCATTGTATTTCATTATAATAGCTATTCATTTTAATAAGCTGAACTGTTTGCAAATTTATTCGCTGCTAATGTATATTATAAATTTTCCTTTAGTAAATAATTATAACAAAACATATTACGGACCATTTAACTGTTTATTTACAATGAAACGGCTCCAAATCAACATTTAGTAATTTGGGGATTTTTTAGGGGGGGGGGGTCAGGGGAATCCCTTATTATGGTGGGCATATCCCTTATTTTCACATCCTAATGTTGACAGGTATGTTGACAATACAAACACTGCTGTCACCACAACAGAAACCCAGCCTCTTTTATTTGATTGATTGAAAAAGACGCGACTGACGTAATGTGCTTTTTCCATTTAGAGTTTATTTATTTCATTGCGAGCACACAGCGCATAAGCAGTGCACGAAACACTCGCAACCGTTAGTAGACCATTCAAAGGATGCGCCTCTCAATGCAAAAAGAGCGCTCGCTGTGATCACCTCTTATGCAGCCAATCTTTAAAAATATAGAAAATAATATGTTTTAATAGTTTAACTGATACCATTAATCGGTTACAATTGCACCCTTTCAGTTAACGGTTAATCAGTTTTTCTTTTTTTTGAGCATCCCTAATCTGGATGCTGAAACGTGAGCAAACAATCAAGCCATGTTCAGAAAGCTATACGACAAAAACATTGTGTTTTCCTGATTGTTCTTGATGTTTTCAGGTTGATAAAATGATTTAAATAATAATTAAATAATACATTTAAAGTTTATTGTTGCAAACAGGTTTAAGCATAAGTGAAGACCGGGTGGGGTGTAGGCGGAGTGCACGTGATGTGTGTGTGATGAAGAGCAAGGAGGGATGCGGTGGAGAGAGGTGCGTGAGGGAGACGCGCGATTTCCGATTTTCGGGCATCAGGGAGTCTCAGTGCATTTGCGGGAGACTTACAGAACTTCCGGGAGACTTGGGATGTCTGCCTCAGGACTAAAAAAAAAAGGAGGAAAAACAATCTGGCACAACTTAAAATAGCCTGGTAAATAAATAACCTGGTACCAGAACAAAACAGGTCACAAATAATGTTCACACATCAAATGAAACGTTAAGTGGGCTTGAAGTCAAATCACAATGCTGAAACGGGCTACTGACAGTGCTTAATCAATGGCTAGAGTTACATTTCCCCTTGTTGACTTAGCCTAATTGAGTTGAGGCAAAATATCTATCACTCCTAGTGGTTGACTGTGGTATAGGTGACGAGAGCCTGAATCAAATGCCTTCAGTTTTGTTATAAAATTGAAAAAGTGTAAACATTAAACATAATGTTAAGCCAAAAAGGAGATTTTTATATGATTTTCTTCTTGGGGGTTCTGCCCCTAAAGAGACTGTCTGGTAAAACTCTGGCCCTCTGACAAATATAGTTGTTGATGACCCCTGCTTTACATTGTTAAAATGTCTGTTTTATGCAACAGTAAAACATGTTTGTTCACTTTTAGACGTTGTAGTGATGTTTTCTTTTCTCAGAAAAAATCTTAAACATATGTTGATTACATTATTTAAACATTTAATAATCACATATGGGTGTCATGGTGGCGAAGTGGTTAGCACGATCACCTAACAGCAAGAAGGTCGCTGGTTCGAGTCAGTAGGCATTTCTGTGTGGAGTTTGCTTGTTCTCCCCGTGTTGGTGTGGGTTTCCTCCGGGTGCTCCGGTTTCCCCCACAGTCCAAACACATGCGCTATAGGGGGAATTTATGAACTAAATTGGCCGTAGTGTATGTGTGTGTAAAAGAGAGTGCATGGGTGTTTCCCAGTGATGGGTTGCAGCTGGAAGGACATCCGCTGCATAAAACATATGCTGAATAAGTTGGCGGTTCATTCCGCTGTGGTGACTGCTAATTAATAAAGGGACTAAGCTGAAAAGAAAATGAAAGAATGACTGATTACATATCAAATGAATCACATTTTCTTCAACATTGCACAGAGCTTATATAAATATAAATTTTTTTTAAAAAAACAGACAGCAGCTCAGAGTATTTGCAAAGATTTGACCGTGCATTTTAACCCCATCGACCGACTGCACAACAATAAGAGCACACCGAACACTAGCGAAGCTAAAAGCAGCTCTAATACATGAATCAATTTCTTAGATATCTGTTTGACTGACTGACGAGTTTTCTGTATCACTACTGAACTCAGTCAACAGCAATAAGCACTATGCTTTATATGAGCTTATATTCTGAACTATTGAATATTTTTGATGAACCGACACTGATATTGAACTGAATGGCAAAACCGAAATTGCTGTGAGAGAGAGGGGTCTGGATGCAGACCTGGTGCAGTGCAATCTGAGCGGCATCCAATGTTTTTTAATGCGCTCACCTAACCCCACCTCTAACCCCGCCCCTCACAGTGACTTCACTAGCTCCATTGAGTGCATTGTGTCTGACATTGCATCACTGAGAGATGCAGTCTCAGCTTGCATCTTCAAGGCTGCATCCAGATACTAGTGACTGCTGCTGTATGCGTAATACGTTCTGCAATTTGAACATTGTGTAAATGTAAATCAAGCTGGTTGTTTTTAATAAATCATGTATGTATCATGTTCATGTATGTCAGATATGAAAGAAGTGATTGGCAGCTCTAATGAGTCACATGACTGTCTCTAACGCTGCAATTGATCTGAGCAACTCAGTGTTCAATACTGTCAGAGAGAGAGAGAGAGAGAGAGAGAGAGAGAGAGAGAGAGAGAGAGACGTTACTAATGGACAAGAGTCCTCAGGGTCTGATCAGCAAACGCCATCTGCTCCTGTGTGTGTGTGTGTGTGTGTGTGTGTGTGTGTGTGCAAGATAGTGAATGGGAGTGTGTGAGAATGAGTGATCAAATGTGAATGCCAGAGAGAGAGTGTTAGAAAAAAAAAGGGTGAGCATGTGTGTATGTGTGTGTGTGTGTGTGTGTGTGTGTGTGAGAGACAGGAAGTGTAGATGTGTGTTTGTGAGAGACAGTGAGAGGTGTGTGTATGTGAGTGACAGAATGTGTGTGTGTGTGCGTGTGTTAGAGTAAGCATGAATGCATGTGTGTGTGAAGGAGTGTGCATGTATGTGAGAGAGTAAGTGCGTGTGCGTATGTGTGTGAGAGAGAGAGCGCAATCATAAGTATTAGTGTCTGAATGAGCAAGCGTTAATGGCATGGAATGTGCAGAATTAAAGTGTGTGTGTGTGTGTGTGTGTGTGTGTGTGTGTGTGTGTGTGTGTG
>CAIGQZ010000217.1:14121494-14135856 GCA_903798205.1 Danio tinwini | reverse complement strand
TGTGTGTGTGTGTGTGTGTGTGTGTGTGTGTGTGTGTGTGTGTGAGACGGAGGAGCAGGAGAAGAGGACGGATACTGATATTCTGCTCAGAGGAAGAGGAGAGATCATTAATAACGTCACTCTTCAAGACTGAACAGATCTGAATGATGACCTGATCATTGATCATCTATTGGAGATGTTTCACAGCAGAGTCTGAATTAGTCTCTTATTTCAGTTTACATCATTTAATGTATTGAAACCATCAGTTGTATAAAGTGCGGCAGAAATAAAAAAGCTGAGTGACTTCTGGAAGAACATCAGTCACACACAGCTTGATAAACACAACCACTAGACTAATACTAGTGCTCAAGGCTAGTGATGTGATGATCACAGGGTACTAAAGTGGAGTGTGTAGTTTGTGCAACTTAAGGGGTGTTTAAGAGGTGATTATAGTTGATAAGTGTGACGACACCAAGGGTCCAGATTGGAGTATGGGGCAAATCCTGATTGGATGCCTGCTTTAATCATCAATTTGGTTCAATGCATTATATATATATATATATATATATATATATATATATATATATATAAATAAAAATAAGAGTTGGGCGATGTTGACCAATTTGGCATCATACGATGTCTAATGTAAAACATTACGATGGATGGCATTGTCGTCGTAGGCGGGGGTGGTTGTTGTTAAATATCCATTAATTTATAACAAATTAATTAATTGTAGTCTACCGTTTTCACTACCTGACCCCACATGGTCTTTGCTTTACTCATAACCAAACCATAAATAAATAAAGTTACACACAAATGACCACCTGTCAATCACTTTTTTCTGCAGGACTCTGGCATGAATAGGCGGAGTGATCTGTGTCAGTATAATGGCTTTTTCCCACAGCCGGTGGAGGAGATGAGGGTTGGTTTGGAGTTCACTGTAATTTGTATTGTGGTTGATGATAACTTCCTTATTTTATTATTATTATTATGAGGAAATAATATAAAGTAAAGAAGCTTGGGCTCGACCGTTTTGGTCACATTTGAGCCTGAAATTTTATGCAGCCTAAAAATAGATTTGGAAGCATTTGTGCGAGTGCATAAATTGTTGCCGTGCGACCTGTTTTCACAGCAAAATCCTCACCGCGTGCGCAGATTTAGGAGACATTTATGCAGAATGCATCTTTGCACCTAAAGACGCCAAACGCAGCGCTTGTGATGTGAACTTGCTGAAGTAAAAAAAAGCCCACAATGCTTGCCCCGCCTTTGTGCTGCTCTTATTGGCCCACTGCTCTAGAACTGAATGTGAATGAATTGGTTAATATCAGCTGTCAATCACTCAGTCAATGCCTTCTGCCTTCAGATGACAGGAGCTAATGTGAAGCGCTGAAGATGAGAGAATGAAAATAACACGGACAGATTTAGTTTTAGAAACCACCTACAGTTACTAATAATGGCACATCTTATTAGTGATCATGTGCTGAATGTTAATCCACCATTTACACTTTTCTAAGAGTGGATAAAAGACTTTCAGTGGCTTTGAGTCCGCTATGAAGATAACTAAAGCCATTCACTGTAAAGTCTGTGGGACGGGGTTTGCAGGTAACAGCGTTTGCCACTGAATCTACACAATGTAAGCGCGAGAGGTGCTGTATAATCCTTTATTTAATCCTCACTATGCTGTCAGCCGTGCAAGCAGCATGTATATGTACAATTTAACACAGCTCATGAAAAGACTGTTATTGCTATTAAGATGACATGCAAATAATAAGTTATATATCAATATACATGTGGGGCAGGGCGATGGATCGCGATGCCGGTGTGGTGAAGTTTATCAGCTATCGGCCCAACCCTAATATATATATAGTTGTTGTGCTAGCTTACAGAGGATGGTGTGGCTATTTGGACGTCCTCATGTCAAGACCTGCCATCTCTGACTTGTTAAACTTTTTTGCATTATTTATATCATGTAGTTAGTTATTAAGTTTTTTATCTATGTTTTTATCCCTAGACGTTTGCTAGTTTTGCTGAATTGTTGTTCTATTAGTTTCATTTACAATAAATTATTTGCATTCAGACTATTTTGTTGTTTAAACTCTCTTTTATGTTGCGACTCAACACATGCAACAATGTAAATTGACTAATCCACAATCAGACTGAAGAAAGTCACAGGTTTGCATAAATAGGTTTGTTTACATGCACAGATCTTCATCAATCTGAATGAATCCGGTGTGATTTTACATTCTAAAAGTTCTGATATGAACCCTTAACTCTGCCTCAGATACAGTTACATGCAGAATTCATGTATTGCAGACAGGCAGGTGTGTCAGAAAGTCACTACAAATCAAACCAGAAAACAATTGTCACTGAACAGATCTGTCTCAGACATACAGCAATGTATATAAAAGAGAGACCACTTAAGAACTGTACAGCATTTATTTAGAGTAAAATGTGAACGCTTATTTTATTCTATTAAACCTAACATTTCCTCCAAATTACTGATAAGTGTAACTGTTGCATTCTTTTCAGAAAATGACAATTGGTCAGAAAAACAAATGTTTTCCTTTGACGTGATTAAAAAACCTTGGTTATTCCATCAAATATTAATTTCTTCTCTCGGTCTAAAAATGAATATAAACATATCTGAATTCATGGCATCCTTTTTGTTATTTTATGCAAAATAAAGAACTTAAATCAGACAATATTTTTCATTATTATAAAAGAATAATATTAAAGAACATTAAAACTATAAATCCAGAGAAACTGAGAATTGTCCTGTGATCTCTTTCTTAATTCTAAAGCTGGGTGTCAGAAGAGCTTTTTAGCAAGTATGTTCACAACAAACGCTCATGAAACACATGTTGTCATAGACAATAAGCCACTGCACACCTAGACATTTTGAATTTAATGCTGTTGAATATTATTCTTTAATAATAATATAAAATTGTGTCATTTAGAGTTCTGTATTTTGCATAAAACATAATCAGACATGTTTATCAATTTAAAAACCAGTAAAAATAGAGTCTGTTGATGATTCAAAAGTCAGCTTCTGACCACATACATTTTTCTTGTTGCAATAATTATTGAAGCTTTAAATTGCAATATACAATATTATCACAATATTGAGCTAAGCTGCAAAAAAAATTACTTTAGCTATTAATAAAATGTTGTGCATTGCTTTACTGTATACAAATGTTTAGCATAAACAAATACTTTGCAAAAGAATTATAAAGCAGAATAGGTAACACTAGGGTTGCACGACATTGGAAAAATCTAACATTGTAATTTCTTTTTATTTTGCGATATATGTTGCGATATAAATACAATTTCACCAGATGACTTAATACAGTGTTCAATGCTAAGGATTTTTTTCTACTGGCCCGATCGGACAAGTGGTTCAGATTTTTACTTGCCCTGCCATTATTTTCACTGGCCCCACCAAAAAAAAAACAATATTAGCTAGTCGTAATAGCTATTTCTTTGGCACAAATAAAAAAAAACTATTTTCCAAAATGTTTGTAAATCTTGAATTTAAATATTAAAAAATAATAATAAATGTATAATGAGCAAAATTGAATCAATGTGTTATGCAAACAAAAGTAGCAAAATGCGCAAGTATTTTATTGCAAAACAAAAGATGGCTGACCTGCCAAACTGATGGCAATCTGTACAAAACATCACTTAATTTTTTTAAGTTGTGGTGTACCCTCGTAAATGTCTGCTTTCAAGACATTAGAAAAAAAACGTTTTGTTTTAGCATCATCATTTGATGTTGCCGCCATGTTGCTGTCCCTTAGATGTACTGGTTGTTACGGAAAAAATTACGTGCTTACAACATCCAATCTGATAAGAGGAACCGAGAAGGTAGCATTTGAAGGATTAAAAACACAAACAGTTTCTCGATTCCAAGACTGTATTTGCACGCAATTGACAAATAGTCACATGCAAATTAAACTTTAGTGACACGATCGGGCCAGTAACGATCCTGCAGTTTACTGTCCTGAGCATCTCACATGCTGGCCCCGGGCCATCGGGCAGTCCTTATTGTTGAGCCCTGCAATATCTATTTGGGAAGAATTTATAATGTTAGATCAACTGGGATGATTCTGCAGTGGGAGTGCATTGCTATAAAATCTAATAAACAATCTGTAAATGTTGGGGGTCCCCAGACACATTTTCATTGTGGTCTGTGCAATTTGCAGTGCATTTCTTTATTTGCATGTGTTGTGTATATTTCATGCACATGTTTAATCACGGATCGATAAATTAATGTTTACTATTTGCATGTCCATAAAATCTAATAATCTTTAAACTTTTTGGGGTCTCCCGACACATTTGTGTTGTGGTCTGTGCTATTTGCAGTGCATTTCTGCATTTGCATGTGAGTATTGTCATACATAGACATTTGTATATACAATCAAAACAAAGATACAATTGAAATACAGTGTTTTTTATTGTTTCCTGAGACTAAGGCTACGTTCACACTGCAGGCAAATGCGGCCCGAATCTGATCTTTTCGCCCATATGTGACTCAGGTCTTGACAGTGTGAACAACCCAAACCACATGTAATCTGATCTTTTCACTTCAGATTTGTGCCACTTTCATATGTAGTCTTAAATCAGACACAGATCTGATGTTCTGCAATGCAGTGTAAACGGTTATGTCGGATTTCATGTGACTTTTACATAATCTTCGAGTGACATGCGTCATCATTCTGTGCTGCAGACATCATCTACACCTCTGCAGCATAGTAGAACACACAGGGCGATTACTTTACCACAGAAAGTTGGTTGTTCATTTTGAACAAGATTTTGAAGGCAAAACTGGTGCTTGTTAACCAATCTGGTTAACGATCGAGGCACGGGATGATCGCGATGCTAAAGAGCGTCGGGGGTATTGCGAAAAGGTAATCCGTGCACAAAGGAGGGGGCACTTTCATTTTAAGGACGAACATTATCTCAGAGCGAATAAAGGGCAGGAGCTCAAGCACCCAAACCCCCCATCTGCACGTGTCTGCTGTTTATAACAAAGTAAAATAAAATAACTGCAAACGGAGATAAACCAACTCCGCTTTCACAGTTCAGTCTGCGGCTGCTCATTAACCCTTGATGAGTTCACTACACCGGTGGTCAGACAGACGCGCGCCGCAGTTGTCATAAATCACAAATGATCAGTGTTTTCAATCTCAAGTGACTTATTTTAGGTTTTAAATGTCGAAATACACATTAGTAGTAGCAGAACAACCCTTTACAGTTTATGTAATACACCACGGTTGTCTGTGAAAAGGGCAATAATCATATTAAGCATAATCTGACAACGTGCTTCATACAGTATACACATTGTGTGCATAATTAGACATTTTGTGTTGTCCGTAACTATACTTCTGCGCATGCGGGTCAGTTTATGACCATGATCTGTTCACACTGCAAATCTGACATTGGCCACATTTATAACAACAGTGTGAAAATCAGATCTGAGAAAAAAATCTGATTTGAGCACTAAGCCTTGCAGTGTGAACATAGCCTAACAGTATTCAAGTACAGTAATTGAATGATAAAAATAAAATTCAATAAAATTAATCGTAGTTAAGGTGCAAAATGGTGCAATTTCTTACACCTGAAACCATTTAAAACTATTATACAAATACAGGCATCGAAACATATGCAAATGATAATTATAATACAGACTCAACATTGCAGATCCTGCGATGTGACTATTGCAAATGATCACATTGCGATATTGCTTCTGTAACGATATATTGTGCAGCCATAGTTAACACTTTACTGTAAACTCTCATTAGTAAACATTCATTTAAACTAAATGCATAAACTAATAAACAAATGGATGCAAGTAAATTGATTATGCATTTATTTAAATTAACATTAACGAATGGAGCCTTATTGTAGTGTTAAACAATAGGCATATAAATAGAGCATTTTCATAATCAATATCTTCTGCTAATCAATATATCATAGACTATAGAATATAGTCTTCAAGCATTTGGTGCTGTGATGAACAACCACTGCCAACACAACAACCTGAACATAATTCTTAGATTTCCCAATAAATCCCAATCAGACCAATCACACAGTTTCCCATGAAGGATCTCCAATGCAAATAAGCCAATAAATCACTAATGAATTAGTTGGTTGTTTGCATGCTTCAGCAACTACAACACTATTCATACAGCTCTGAATCTCATGCGATCTGAACGAGTTTAAAAATGTTATGTAATTGTACTTCAGTAGTGAATGAAAGTTCAGTGGGGTCCAAAAGGGACAGATTCATTCAGACCCAAAGCTGTTCATCATTGCTCACCAACACAAAGAGCTCTGGCAACTCCACACGGACTGAAAGAGACACAATATATTCACTGGACGGCCAAAACAACAGACTAGATTTCACTCACTGCTCTGTGGAAACTACAGCTCCATCACTGTACATTACTGTGTGTGCTGTTAATGGTGTCAGTGTGTGACATGATCAAACCCAGCAGGCTTCCTTTCACTGCTCAGACACATGACCACAGCATTTCCAGCCTTCCCATAATGCCTCTCAACAGGACAGAGACTCCGAATGGAATACTAATGCCTGCATAATGAACTAAAGCTGCTGCCTACCACTTAATAACAATACATATACTGTATATTTAACACAGATACAGCTGAGGGCAAAATTATGAGCCCTCCTGTGCAATATGCTGTATATTCTTTTTCAAATATTTCCCAAATGATGTTTAACAGATTCAGAAATTTTTCACAGTATTTCCTCTAATATTTTTTCCTCTGGATAAAGTCTTATTTGTTTTATTTCAGCTAGAACAAAAGCAGTTTTTAATGTCTTAAAAAGCATATTAAGGTCAATATTATTAGCCCCCTTAAGCAATATTAGTTTTGGATTGTCTCCAGAACAAACCACTGTTATACAATGACTTGCCCAATTACCCTAACTTTACCGTAATTACCCTAGTTAAGCCCTTAAATGTCACTTTAAGCTGTATAGAAGTGTCTTGAAGAATATCTAGTCTAATATTATTTACTGTCATCATGGCAAAGAGAAAAGAAATCGGTTATTAGAAATGAGTTATTAAAACTATTATGGTTAGAAATCTGCTGAAAACATTTTTCCCTCAGTTAGACAGAAATTGGGTTAAAAAAATTTATTATTAAAATATTAAAATGTAATAGTAGGACCAGAGCAGCTTTAATAGCTATTTTGTGGCAAAACAGATAACATTTACAAAGTATTTATAATTAACATTTCCATAACAATAAAAAAGTCAACAGCATCAACAACAATAAATAACACTTAAGATCCAAATTTAAAGCAACTTTAAGATCTAATTGACACTGTAAAACCCAATAAGTGAAGGTAACTCAAACTGTTTGAGGAAATCGATTGCAACAAACCATTTAAGTTTAAAAACTAATCCTAATGAGTACCATACTTAATCCATTTCAGTAAATGAAGCAATTTGAGCACAGTAAAACCCAATAAATAAAGATAACTCAAACCAACAGAGTACTGTAAAACCCAAAAAGTTAAAGCAACTCAAACCGTTTGAGGTAACTGATTGCAACAAACCATTTGAGTTGAACTAATCTATACGAGTACTGTGAACTTACTCCATTTCAGTTAAAGTAATGAGGTATTTAATTAACTCATTACTTTCAACACTTTTTAAATGAGTAGAATTAACTTTAGTCAATTTTGAGTTAACTACACTCATTTCATTTGATAAAGTTGACTGTTGGGTTTTACAGTGTAGATAAAAACTTAATTTGTTTTGATCTTTTTTTATTATTATTTACATTTAAAAATAATTATTTTAAAATGTCTCCAGATTAAAATATATTATATATAAATATATAAAATATTTATATTTATATAGTCTCAAAACATAAAAAAATAAGACATAGAAGGAGGTGCTTTACATTTTGTATATTACAATACTGGCTTTTTGGGGAAACTTCTCTATAAACATTACATGACATTTCATGAAAATCCTCTGGATTTTATGATATCTGGGAGGTGTTTTTAGGATGTGTGAAAAAATTTGATATTGAAGAAGCTTTTGGTCTGAAGTTGTGGAATTGGTGATTTTTTTTCTTTTATTATTTTTTTATGATTAATATTTCATTATTTTTTCCCCTAAACCTGTCTGGGGTATGTTTTGGGTATTGGGGTTTGATTTATTGTAAAACCTTGAAAAAACTTAGTACAGACTTAGTATACAAATTTCAATTCACATTATTAAAAAAAAAATGTTGTTGCAGAAAATGATGATTCAGTTCCCAAAGCTGTGCATAAGATTATCAATAAAAAATACAAACACATCATACCCATTTAAAAAAAATGCATCAACAAAGTGTTGAGATGCAACCCCATTTATGAAACAACTGTGTCAATCTTTAAATGTCTTAAAAGTTGCAATGGCGTGAAAAATCATTTATGAACATTAGCATGACTTGATCAAAGCAGCATACTGTAAATATTATCATACAGTAAAACTGACCTGTGAACACCTCCTGGAAGCTGCATGTTGATGCCCGAGTTGCAGATGCCCTCTGAGAGGCGTTGAGTGTCCGGTCGCTCCGCAATGTTCCCTCCGAGCCACCGTACTCCAGATAATCCGCAGAGCCTGCCGTCTTTGGAGGAAGCGTCCGGATCTCCTCGGTCCAGTCTGCGGAGCGGCTGATGGGGCCGGTGATGCTGTAGGAGCGCTGCCGCTTGACTCTCCGCCTCTCCGCACGGGCGAGAGTGACGGCATGCTCACGGCGTGTGAAGAGTGGACTGTGAGACGGGGACGGCCCGGGTGAGCAGGAGGGCGAGCTAAGTTGCCGCGTGGTGGTTTTGATATAGGACGTGCTTATAGGCGGATACGGCTTCACCGAGGACTTGAGCAGCCGTGTAGCTAAAGGACTCTCCTGCTGTGACCACTGCGCAAACGACACGCTGCTTTTACGCCTCTGGATCTCTTCGGGCACTTCGATAGCGCTAACACACTCCAGAGAGCCCGCGGACCCCAAATGATCCTCCTCGGAGATGGTGTCGGTGCTAGGAGGAGCGTCTGGAGTCGAATCCTCGTGCTGCTGCTCCTCTACAGCCTCCACAGCACTTTCAAAGGATGCTGTGAGGTTGCTGGTGCTGGTTGTCATGGTAACGGCTGGAGGAGCAGGAGGAGGAGGGGGGTCTTTTGTGATGGTCTCCACAGCGACTGGAGCACAAAGGGCCTCGTTTCTGCTTATAGTCATCTTTGTGTCCTCTAGTGCACTAACGCAGCCATTCTTAGCTTTAGGAATGGCCTCCAGCACTGTGAACGGCTCAGAGTCAGGCGTCGGGGTGTTTTTAGCATCACTGCCGGTGGTTTGTTTACCATTCCTCTCCCAAGGCAGCTCGACCGGAGAAGTGAGCATCACGCCCTGCTTCATCCGAATGGCCTGCTGAATGTCCGCCAGTAGATCCTCCTGCTCCGCAGCAGAGTGGAAGCTGTACATATCCGTATCGGATCCGGAGCTCCTGATTTTCTCCTCATCCTCATTAGCATCCAGTGTAGTCTGCCTGCTGTCAGCCACAAGCCGAGGCCTCTCGCTCTCCACATCCAGCTCATCTCCGGAAAGATCTGGTGTTTTGTTGCACAGAGACGGAGCGCTGTCCAACTCATCATGCTGCGAGTCCAGAGCATCCTCTTTAGAGCCGCTTAATAGTCCCTTCAGCTTACTCTGGTTCTTACGCTTCCGTATGTGAGGGAAAACGGAGGATCTGTCCGATTTGTTTTTCTTCTTCCCTCCCTCCCCCTTCCCGTGTGATTTCTTGCCCTTTTTCGCGCCCTCATAAGCTCCATTATCATCAGCCGCCGCTCCTGCATCCCGCTTGAGCTTCGCGTCCTGATTGCCCATGATGAGCGGCGGCGTTCTCACGCCATGACTGCTGTGTGCGTGTCTGCACCGGGGCCTCCAGGACGAGCTCTCGCTGTCTGATGAAGATGACGATGATGCTAATGATAAAGAGGAGGAGGAGAACGGCACACTGGAGCAGGCGGTGACGAAGGAGAGGTACAGCAGCTCGCTCTCGCTCTCTTCCTCTCTGCAGAAGGAGTGGGGCAGGGAGGGGCGTCGAGCCCCAGGGACATGCGCGAGTGTGTGTGTGTGCGGCTGTGGATCCTCCCTCTGCATGTGGGGGAGGCAGTACTTCTGTCGTCTGCCCAGACTCAGAGCCTCCAGCAGCTTCTGCCTGAAGCCTGGAGCCTCCAGCATCTGCACCGGCTGCATCTTCCTTCACACACTCACACACACCAGCTGCAGGAGAGCACAAACACAACAATGCATAAATGCTTTACATCTAATGATTACAAATAGGGCTGCTCGATTATGAGGAAAAAAAATCATAATCAAGATCATTTTGGTCATAATTGCAATGTTGATAATTTATAAATGAGTATCAGTGCGCCATATGTCCAAAACGTTCAGTGAATATACAGTAGGTAATGTATTTTGGTGCATTTAACAAAACAGATTTATTAAACAGATATATTTATTAAAATAATATTTTAGTCACCAAACATATTTAGTAATCGAAAGATAATACAATTAAATTCAAGCTAAATATTACAAAAAAAATTACAACCTACAAAATTTCAACTAAACTTTTTCATGATTTTGCTTCTCTTGATTTTTCCTCTTTTTAAATTTGTATTTCATATTTTTCTATAACACAAATTAGTTTTGAAGCGTTATCGTAAGCTATTTTGTTAGATAAGCTACAGATTTGGCTGCAGTACTGACTAATCGAATGCATATTAGGGCTGTGCAATTAATCAAAATTCAGTCTCGATTTAAATTTTGGCTTAAAAAAAACAGTAATCGAGATAAAACGATTATTGCATCATATACCACCCCCTTTCCAGTTGTACACATTTGTTGCTCTGCAAACTTAACATGAAAATGACTAAAAGCATGTACTGTAATGTAACGTTTGCAGCACGGGATGCGCAGTAGGCATGCAACGATAACCGTTTTCAGTGGTTTGGAAAAGTCAAGGTTTTAAAACCATCAACATTTTCTGTAATACCGATCCTAAGGTATGTGTAAGATTATTTACGTAATTATTATTTTTTTTTTTTAAGGACAACAGTATCTCCATCAGAAAATATGGCGTGTAAATGGTAAAGAAATCTGTGTTTTTTAAACAAATGAAGACAGCAAGTCAAATGATTAATTTGAGTTATTTAGCCTGACATATACTGTTCCAAAATATTCTAAATGTTTCTGAAAATAAAATACATTGTGTTGGAAGTGGAAAACAGTTTTTGTTTTTTCACCCAGACATTTAAAAAGAATACATTTTAGAGCAGTAAACAATACCGTGGTACCGTGAAACCGTAATATTTGTATCCAAGGTTATTATACCGTCAGAATCTTATACCGGCCCATGCCTAATGCGCATCATAATGTACATTCGAATCATTCATGTTTTTAAAAGCGCAAAAGAGATTGCATGCTGTTGTGTGCGCGCTCGGCTTCAGAGACGAGCAGAGCACACACATCTAAAGTCATGTGAGCACTTTAATGGTCAAATACGTCCAACTTTGTCTCAAAACGCAGTGTTTAGTGATTATTCATATTAACCCTCATTTATGTCATGTGAAAGTGAAACCATAAATCAGAACCAAACTCTCTTAAAGTGACAGTGCGCACAATATTCCTGCTGCCGACTGTTTTTATCATTAATCAAACAACAAAAGGAAAAAATAAAAAATAAATTACCTACTGCTCTTGACTGAAGGACTTTTGTAGCTATAATATCCTTACAGTGAAGATGCTTAAAGCACAGGTTCATTTTTATTCTGTTGTATTTATATCCCTTTCCTGATTTACAGGGAGGAAAATAACTATATACAGTTAGTCAGAATTATTAGTGGCCCTCCTGAATTATTAGCAGCCCTGTATATTTTTCCCCCAATTTCTGTTTAATGAAATGAAGATTTTTTTCAACATTTCTAAACATAACAGTTTTAATAACTCATTTCTAATAACTGATTTATTTTATCTTCGTCATGATGACAGCACATAATATTAGTCTAGATATTCTTCAAGACACTACTATTCAGCTTAAAGTGTCATTTAAGGGCTTAACTAGGTTAATTAGGGTAAAGTTAGGGTAATTAGGCAAATCATTGTATAACAGTGGTTTGTTCTGGAGACAATCAAAAAAATATATTGCTTAAGGAAGCTAATAATATTGATCCTAAAATAGCTTTAAAACTATTAAAAACTGCTTTTATTCTAGCCAAAATAAAATGAAAACGACTTTCTCCAGAGGAAAAAATATTATAGGAAATACTGTGAAAAATTCCTGAATCTGTTCAACATTTGTAAAATATTTATAAAAAAAGTAATTCACAAGAGGGCGAATAATTTTGACTTCACGATTATTCAAAACGATATTCAGTTGATTACAATTATGACCAAGATAATCGCGATTACGATTTAACCCATAATCGAGCAGCCCTAATTTATAAGCACAAATATAATATTGTATAGCTTCCTATTCAAAATATGAATTTAAAAGATAGATTTGAAGGGAAAAGTGTACTTGTATATGTTGAGCACTATGAGATAACTATATATATATTAGGGCTGGGCGATTTTTTCGATTAATTCGAATTTACATTAAGACTATTTAATTTTGTATAAAATCGAGGTATCACGATTTTTAAAATAAAAATATTAAAGCAGCTTTTCCACTATCGTGCCAAACCATTCTAAACTGTTAGACAACCGTGCTGACAGATACTGTGTTGACGAGCTACCACAGCTGGCTCAGCGCAAGTGTGCTAGCCCATTGTTGCGAGGTGCGCGCACAGTCAGCGGAGGCGCGATGTGGCGCCAGGCGAAAGTATAAATCCAGCTTTACACTCAAGTCCGGCGCGTCTATAGAGGTGACCTAGGCGGCTGCCTTGGGCAGCAGAATAGTGAGCGAGAACCCCCCGGTCCTCACTTTCATCCGCGACACCCACCCCCTCCCGGTCCTCACTTTCATCCGCAAACTGGTAAGTTTCTGTTTCACTTTCGGGTTGAGGGCGTTCACCTAGACTAGAACGCCAGTTTAGCTTGCTCCGGCCCTGATTACACTATATACATTACACAAAATAATAAAATAGGCTAAAACTTTTATTCGTGGATAAAGCCTAATTAATTTGATTGACATATAGGCAATGAGACCTTTTTACTTCGCCAGACTGAGCGTGAGTTTATTGCATGCTGCGCTGTATTTGGTAGCACAGATCGCTCTGATCTGGGTGAGAACTTTGCCAGCGACTACATGCACTACTGAAAGCCTTTTTTTTCCTGCTGCTCATCAAATCAACAACAACATATATCCATGGAACACGAACTTGCAGACTCTTTGAACAACGAGGAAATATTTGCATCTAATTCAAAGCCCAGACGTCTGATTTTGTATTTTATACCTGCGCACCACCTGAAGGACGGTTACGGCGTGTTGTGAATGTCGGCTGTCACTGCAGAAAGTCAAATCTTTCTTTAATTTGGACTTTTGCTTGAAAGCTTTACGAAGTGGCACAGTAGCTGTCCAAGGTAATGTAGCTATGAATTAAATCATAACCCAGATATGCACCAATAAACAAGTAAAATGAATGAATAAATAAAATAAATATGGATTCTTAAATGTCTGTATTGTTTTTACTCCAAGAAAATATCAATACTTTTTGACAAATGTTTTATAAAAATAAATTGAGCAATTTTCTACATTTCAGCTACAGGCTGTTATAGGATTCAGTTGAATATAAGATAGACATTTAAATATAGATAGATATGTAACAGGTTTCTGTGGGGTTTTTTGTTGTTCAGAGTGATCTTTAATATATACTGGGTGGTGTAGCTAAGCACAAATATTTTCTAAAACGTTAAGCAGGAATTTGTCTATTGGAATGTAATAAGCTACACCTTGTTGACCAATTTATGTATGCATGGCCATTAAAAATACATGATCCTTAACCAGATGGTTTTTCAAGATACTTATAAAGAGATTGTTAATTCAGTCATGTTGTTGTAATGTTTTAAGTTGATTATAGTTACACAGTACAAAAAATAAATAAATAAAATCGTGAATCGGTCTAACTTTATGAAAAAAATCTAGATTTTTTTTTTGCCATATCGCCCAGCCCTTTTATTTAAACAAACCAACCAACCAACCAACCAACCAACCAACCAACCAACCAACCAACCTACCTACCTACCTACCTACCTACCTACCTACCTACCTACCTACCTACCTACCTACCTACCTACCTACCTACCTACCTACCTACCTACCTACCTACCTACCTACCTACCTACCTACCTACCTACCTACCTACCG
>CAIGQZ010000217.1:14096110-14121394 GCA_903798205.1 Danio tinwini | reverse complement strand
TACCTACCTACCTACCTACCTACCTACCTACCTACCTACCTACCTACATACATACATACATATTAGTGATGCGCGGATGGCGGTTATATCCGCGGGCACTGCAGATAATCCGCGGGTCGGGTGGGTCGGGTAATAAAAAAATACATTATGATTAAATGCGGGTGGGTCGCGGGTCATAGCAGTTGATCAGCACAAAAGCAGAGAGTGGACTTTGCTGAATAATAATGGATGAAGTGCAAGAGTACTGTGCAAACTTTCAGTTAGAGGAGTCATCAGAGGAAAATCTGCTATCGTTCTGGGAGAAACAAGATCACTTATTTACACGACTGCAGCGTGGTGCGCGCAAACTCTCATTTAGTGCAGCCCAAATCCAGGCACAGTAGATGTTATTCTGTTTCTGCACAGTGCGTAAAGACTAAGGCCAAGTAAACATAGGCCTTTTAGTGGCGCCGTTTTTGTTCTCTTTTTCCTGTATATGTAAAAGCTAAATCTGCTGTTAATAACGAACGATCCACAGTGACCTATCATCTCGCTTAAAACAAATAATTAGAATTATTAAAGTGTTGATCAGGTGCGGATATATATATATCAGATAAAATAATATGTGCGGGCGGGTGGCGGGTGGATGATTAGAATGAAGGAGCGGATTCGGGTGACATTTCAGCTGATCCGCGCATCTCTAATATATATATATATATATATATAGTAAGTAAATCCATGCAAATGTCAACCTTGCTATGAAAAAAAATTTTGGTGTTTACCAAAATACAGAAACTGTTTCCCTATTTTTTTGGCGTAAACAAGTATTTTACAGTACTTTAGAAATACTCAAAAATCTATCTGTCAATGTTTTTAAACTATTATATTTGATTTACCAAAATCACACAAGTGGAAATTTCACATAGCAGAGAGACGTCACATCCATTACGACACTTTTTTTCCTCAAATGCAAAAATGTCAAATAGAATAAAATCAATAATTTTTGTTTAATCTTTAGGCAACTCTTATCCTTTTGATTAGCATTACTTATTTTGGGTTGTGCAGTTTAATTCACAGAATTTCTACAAAGTATGTTGTACACTGTAAACTTTTTTGTCACATCTATAACACGTTCATTTTCTTCATTTAAAGTACAAAACATGTTTACAGATAGATTTTTTTCTGATCACATCGCTCTGTGGCTAGTTGCTTTGGAAAATATAAACAGATGTTTTAATACAATGTTAACATACTTTCTTTGTGTATTTATGTTTTGAATTTTTACTGCAAATGTCACATCTATAATACTGGAATTGCTCTCATATACATATACATGTATATATACTTTTTCCCCCTGTAAATAAGGCTGTTAAAAATACACCTATAGATTTCAAGATCATTAAATTCTTAATAAAGCAGAATGAGACAAACTAAGCAAAAGTTCTCACAATTACGGAAAGGAATTAAAATCCAATAGGATAAAAACATACTAATGAAACTCTGCTTTAAGGATCTTCACTGTAAGAATTAAACTAGCTACAAAAGTCCTTCAGTCGAGAGCAGCGAGTGATCTTGTCCTTGTCTTCTGTTGTTTGATTAATAATAAAAACAGTCAGCAGCAGGAATATAGTGTACTGTCGCTTTAAGAGCCTTTCAGTTTATGTTTAAAGACAGATAAATATTCCCCAGTTCCTATAGAAAGACAGCACTTTCAAATAGACTTCTGTCTGTATCAAATCTAATTAACGATATAATGAAAATGACCCTTTTCACAGGTTTCTCAGAAGCAGAAGTCGTCATAGTTGGTAAACTTAGAGCTCAGTGAATGAGAGTACAACAAATATTTTTATACAATCCTGATGAAATAATAAAGGAAAAACTCCAGGATGGTGTTATCACAACTTTCAGAAAAAGGAAAACAATAGTGCGAGACTGATAACGGCAGCCAGAAGAGAGAATAATGTCTTTACTGTCCTGCCCCCATACACACTGCATTACACACACCTCAGACAAGCCGTCATTCGCTTTTTGTAATTTGATGCAAAGATTTTCAATGTATAGTTGTCCTTTGAAACCATTATTTGCATAAATAAAGTATATAATTAAATAATTTAATATAAAGCATCAGTTCTAACAGTTTTGACCTACTTATAATGGTTTACATTTGATTTAACAATCAAGATAATATTATAAATCACATTCTATACTCAGCACATACTGAGAATATAACAAGGTATGTTGTTTTTTTTTTATACAGCATCCTAAAATAGAGTACTGTTATTGATTTTACTCGGCTAAATTAAACATGCTGCAGTTATGTTTGATGCCATCTCTTTAATAATCTGCTTGGGAAATACATTTTAAAAATTCATTTAAATTCTTATTAATTAAATTAAGAATATAGTCGAGTTATAGACTTTCACACAGTTCTGAGATCATAAAAAAGTGAAATCACAAACTCACCTACTGTATGGTTTACTGCAAACAATGGACAGAACAGCCCTTATTGTTTATACGTATTACTATGGATATCAATTCATATACAAAGGGGCTACACAAACATTATGAATGGCACATGTTATTTTTTAGAGGTTATATATATATTAAATCGACAGCGCTACAAAGGGGTTCGGCGCACATACATACAGTCTATGATACAAACACACCATAAAGTAGGTATACTGTACACACGTGCTGTCGATGAGTGCGTGATGGCGTCACGAAGCCAATACGTGCTCAGTCCGTTATAACTGCGATGTGTCTTCAAAAACAACCACTCACAGTAACTCTATAGAAACTAAAGACAACAGAGCTTTACCTACTAATGTAAATCAATCAACTGGATGTTAGTTAAATACTGTAGAGACGTTTTTTAAAAAAATAAATCCGTGTTGTTAATCCTGACTGACCTGAAGGAAAACAAACTCTGAATAGAGGCAAACTGACTGTGTATTAAACTGAATATAATGTTTACATTGTTAGTACTATAAATAAATAGCATTTAAGTTGTTGGATGTTATAAAAAAAATAACTAAATATCACAAAAACATCTACGAAAACATCCGCCCTCTTAAAACTGACTGAACTCAAACTTGAAAAGCAAAACCTGTACGCAGAGACTGTAATGTTTATATTTTACTTCATACAACATGCTATAACTTATTTATATTATTTATTATGCATTATATTCATATTAAAAAAAAAATATATATATATATATATATATACGTAAATTAGCCTAATCCGTGTCGTTAACGTAAATCTGACTGAGCGTCGCTAAGCTCAAACCTGAACAAACTCTGAATTGCCACTTTAAACCTCCTGTGAGCAGCTGTTGACCGTGTGTTTGTCGTGTTTACTCACTCATGAACCGCGGATGATCGTTTATTCCTCCTTCATGACCGACAGTGTGTTTGCGTGTTCGTCTTTCCCGCCGGCAGGTTAATGCAACACCTGTGTCTGAGTGTGTGTGTGCGCGTCATCTGAGCTCGGGATTCCGCTGCGGCACTGACACCTGCTGGTAAACCGCCCGCATTACACCCAATCAATTCCTTACCAGTGTTTTGCACTTGAAAAAGTGATTAATTGCTAATTACTTTGTTAAAATATATTTAAATTGGGCTAATTTTCTAATTACTATATCTGAAAATATGTTATTACTCAAAGAATTGTATTACTTGACTCAATATTGTTTTGAATCCCTATAAATCTCAATACACTTTTTATTTAAAACTGAGTCAAACATGTTGTTACAGCTTAAAAAATGTAGGCATGGACAAAAATTGAATCAGAAAAAAAGAAGACTTAAATAACATATTTATGCAGGCCCGTAGTCAGGGGGGATTGGGTGGTACGAAAGGCCCACTCCCCACTGATAAAAGGTCCAGTATTGTCCCAAACATGAGCTCATTTGTCTTATTTTGACTGCTATGCCATCATAAAGTGTGAAAATAACGCGTGAAAGAAGGCTTCCAATGAATCCAAACAGTTATTTTTCACGAGTCCAACATCCAGCTGTGCAAGAAAACATACAATATGACGAAAGTGAAGTCATCTTTCACTACAATTAGCCCAAAGTTTAATCTGAATCTTGGACCTGATTCTTGACAGATAAAAATATCAATAAAAAGGTTTGAAGCACCAAAAGCAGCCCATGTCAAAGTTAATTTTAATACTAATTAGGCTTTTTTTGTTGTCCATGAACTTTCAAAAAGTGAAGCTCTACATTATGAATATTACTATGTTTTAATTTCTTTATTATTCAGAAGACCAAATTCTGAATCAGTAAAGTTGAATGTGCTGGCCACATTGTTATTTGCCCATAAAAAGACAATAGGCAACTGTTTTTTTTTTTTTTTACTTTAATTTAAACTCATTTTCTTCTAATAATATATGATATAATAAATTTGTAATTAAAAATAGGTATTTTTTCATATTTCTTCATTCTATATATTTAGCAAATGTTTTTGGTACCTTAAAAAGTGTGGTTATAGCAACAATCTAACAAACTAAAAATATTGCTTAAAATGTAACCTAAATTCAGTATTAAAATTTCATAATTTAATATAAAATGAGGCATATAACTGCAAAACTTTTAAGAAAAAAGAACGACCCCCAGGGCCGGCACGTCCATAGAGGCGACCTAGGCGGCCGCCTAGAGCGGCATAATAATGAGGGCGGCAAACGCGCCCCGCCGCCCAACCCAACGTACTGACTCATCCGCAACATCAACAGAACACTTGCATAATAGGGGTCTGGCATAATAGTGAGGGCGGCAAACGCTCCCCTCTGCCCAACCCAACGTACTGACTCATCCGCAACATCAAACCCCCGTCCTCACTTTATGAACTGGTCAGGTTCGTTTTCACTTTCGGGTTGAGGGCGGCGTGCTAGTCCATTGCCTAGAGCGGCAGTTCGGCTTGCTCCGGCCCTGACGACCCCTTTCACCAGGCTTGCTACGGGCCTAATACTGGACATCCGGAAAGTATTGACAGCGCTTGACTTTTTCCACATTTGTTTATGTTCCAGCCTTATTCCAAAATGGATTAAAAAGATGTGTTTCCTCAACATTCTACACACAATCCCCCATAATGACAATGTGGAAAAAAGGTTTTTTAAATTGTTGCAAATTTATTAAAACTAAAAAGCTGTAAACTCACATGTACATCAGTATTCACAGTCTTTGGTGTGATTCTGTCTCCACTGATCATTCTTGAGATGTTTCAGCAGCTTCATTGGAGTTCACCTGTGGTCAATTCAGCTGGAAATGATTTCAAAAGGCATACACCTGTCTATATAAGAGCCCAGGGTTGACAGTGCATGTCAAAGCACAAACCAAGCATGAAGACAAAATAATTGTCTGTAGACCTCAGAGACAGGATTGTCTAGAGGCACAAGGCTGGGGAAGGTTACAGAAACAGTTCTGCGGCTCTGAAAGCTCCAATGAACACAGCGGCCTCCATCATCCATAATGGAAGATGGTTAACCACCAGGACTCTTCCTAGAGCTGGCCGACAATCTGAGCTGAGTGATCAGGGGTGAAGGGCCTTAGTCAGGGAGATGATCAATAGCCTGATGGTCACTCTGTCTGAGCTCCAGCGTTCTTCTGTGGAGAGAGGAGAACCTTACAGAAGGGCAACCATCTGTGCAGCAATCCACCAGCCAGGCCTGTATGGTAGAGTGGCCAGACGAAAGACACTCCCCACCTGGAATTTGCCAAAAGGCATCTGAAGGACTCTCAGACCATCAGAAACTAAACTCTCTGGTCTGATGAGACTCAAATTGAACTCTTTGGAGTGAACGCCAGGCGTTACGTTTGGAGAAAACCAGGCAGCGCTCATCACCAGGCTAATAGCATCCCTACAGTGAAGCATGGTGGTGGCAGCATCATGCTGTGGGGATGTTTTTCAGCAGCAGGAACTGGAAGACTAGTCAGGATAGAGGGAAAGATGAATGCAGCAATGTACAGAGACATCCTGAATGAAGACTGCTTCAGAGTGCTCTTGACCTCAGACTGGGGCGACGGTTCATCTTCCAGCAGGACAATGACCCAAAGCACACCGCCAAAATATCAATGGAGTGGCTTCACAACAACTCAGTGAATGTGCTTGAGTGGCCCAGCCAGAGCCCAGACCTAAATCCTATTAAACATCTCTGGAGAGATCTAAAAGGGCTGTACACTGTCGCTTCCCATCCAACCTGATAGAGCTTGAGAGGTACTGCAAAGAGGAACGGGCAAAAATTCCCAAAGACAGGTGAGCTGAGCTTGAGCATCATATTCAAAAAGACTTGAGGCTGGAATCGCTGCCAAAGGTGCATCAACAAAGTGTTGAGCAAAGACTGTGAATATTGATGTACATGTGAGTTTACAGCTTTTTATTTATAATAAATATGCAACAATTTCAAAAACTCTTTTCCACATTGTCATTATGGGGGATTGTGTGAAGAATGTTGGGGAAATACATCAATTTAATCCATTTAGGAATAAGGCTGTAACATAAACAAATGTGGAAAAAGTGAAGCGCTATCAATACTTTCTGGATGCACTGTATATTTCAAAACATCAAGACACCACATTTCATACAACATTTATTGTCATAAACTAACTTTAATTTCTAATTCATTGTTTCTAAAGCTAGTTCAATCTCCTTGATAAATGTGCTCTTCTTTGGTGTGAAAATATAATCATTCTGCAAAATATATTTGAATAACAAAAAAACTTTGCTTCTCAGAATTGATTTACACAAAGCTGCTTAATTTATTTGCACTTTTTAAGGCAAGTACATTATTAGTAACTGTAATTACCTAACATATAATCAGTAATTTATTGCCTTATTAGTGTAGGCAGCACGGTGGCGCAGTGGTTAGCCTCACAACAAGAAGGTCACTGGTTCGAGCCCCGGCTGGGTCAGTTGGCATTTCTGTGTGGAGTTTGCATGTTTTTCCAGTATTGGTGTGGGTTTCCTCTGGGTGCTTCGGTTTCCCCCACAGTCCAATACATGTGGTATAGGTGAATTGGATAAGCTAAAATTGGTTGCAGCTGGAAGGGCTTGCATTTGCTGGATAAGTTGGTGGTTCATTCCGCTGTGGCGACCCCAGATTAATAAAGGCACTAAGCCAAAAAGAAAATGAATGAATGAACTTTATCAGTGTACAAGAATTTAATTCATTTGCAGAAACTAGTTTGTAACTACTTACACCCAGCACTGCTCCTGACAGAGGAATAATGACAAACACTGAAAGCAGTTTCATCATGCTATGATAAATAATTATATTTTTGTCATTTATTATATCTTTTATAATAATTTATTCTTATTTTATTATATTTTTTTATGTATAATATCCATTATGGGGGGTGTGGTGGTGCAGTGGGTAGCGCTGTTCTCTCACAGCAAGAAGGTCCCTGATTCGAGCCTTGGCTGGGTCAGTTGGCATTTCTGTGTGGAGTTTGCATGTTCTTCCCGTGTTGGTGGTTCATTCCGCTGTGTTGACCCCAGATTAATAAAAGGACTAAGCCGAAAAAATATGAATGAATGAATTATATCCATTATTATAATATAATACAATAACTATATTTTAAAATTAATTCATTTATTCCTTTCCCTTCGGCTTAATCCTTTATTCATCAGAGCAGAATGAACCACCAACTATTCCTGCATATGTTTTACACAGCAGATGCCCTTTCATCGGCAACCCAGTGCTGGGAAACACCCATACACACACACACACACACACACACACACACACACACACTATGGCCAATTTAGTTCATCAACTCCCCTATAGCGCATGTGTTTGGACTGTGGTGGAAACCGGAGCACCCGGAGGAAACATGCAAACTCCACACAGAAACACCATTGTTATTTGTTTTTAAAGGTTTGAATGGTCTGGCACCTACTTACATCGGTGAGCTTCTTCACTGGCATACTTCATTGAGGCCAATCAGGTCGGAACAACAGTTTTAACTAGTTGTTCCTAAATCACGGTTAAAATCAAGAGGTGACGGGGTTTTTTCTGTCACAGCCCCTCGTTTGTGGAATGGTCTGCCTTTACATATTAGGTCATGCTCTCCCCCTTGGTGCTTTTAAGTCTCATTTAAAAAATCACCTTTTGTCTCTTGCTATTAATTTATTTTAATCAGTTTTATATATTTTTACTTGTTTTTACAAAAGTATAAATTTGTATGCTGGTCTTTTTGTAAAGCACTTTGGTCAACATCTGTTGTTTTTAAATGTGCTCTATAAATAAAGCAAACAAACAAACACCAACTGACCCAGCCGGGACTCGAACCAGCGACCTTCTTGCTGTGAGGCCACAGTGCTAACCACTGAGCCACAGTGTCACCCCATATTATAAAATTATTGTGCAGTATTTAAATGTATTATTCTTTATTTATTCAACTTTATGTCAGCTATTAATTAATCAAAAATAAATACAAAGTCAGCACTTAAACTCTTTTAATCGTACACTATTCTATAAACCTTTGTTCTGTATAATACATTTAACCAAGTGAATGCATGTTCTCCTTAAAAACAAGCTTAATCATGGGAGACATCATGAATATTGTACCCATATTAATATATATATATGCATTGTCAAAATTGTATATTAAACTAAATAAAAATGAATATTATACAAAAATAAGCTTATTCTGTCCTTCTAACTCTCTCCCATGTGATTAAATTTAAATATAAATGTAACCATCAAACCTAAATGTCAAATAAATAAACCCCACAAAACAGTTAAAAATGCATTATAAAACTGCTTACAACTTGTATTTATACACCTTTCACTCATTCATTCATTCATTTTCCTTTAGCTTAGTCCCTGAACATCAGGGCTCGCCACAGCAGAATAAACCACCAACTATTCCAGCATATGTTTTACACAGAGGCTGCCCTTCCAACCGCAACCCAGTACTGGGAAACACCCACACTCATACACTACGGCCAATTTATAGTTCATCAATTCCCCTATAGCGCATGTGTTTGGACTGTGGGGGAAACCGAAGCACCCGAAGGAAACCCACGCTAACACGGAGAGAACATGCAAACTCCACACAGAAATTCCAACTGACCCAGTAGAGACTTGAACCAGCGACATTCTTGCTGTGAGGCCACAGTGCTAACCATATACACTTTTTAACTTAGTCATTTTGTTTAATCTGATTTATCTATCACACATGCAACAAATAAAACATTTTCCTCAATCATTTTATTTAAGATAACAATCCCATGCCTTTTTTGTTTTTATTTTATTTTATATATACTTAATTGCATGTGAACAGTGTCGTCAAAACCCCTAAAGAACATCTGTGTAAAACAGTTCAAAGAAGAAAAAACAACAACATATTATATATTCAGTACCTCATACAAAATACAACCACAAAAACACAGTTGGTTTTATTGATCAAACATCTCAGTCTAGACAAAACTCTGTACATCAGTTATGATTAATCACTCTCAGTGCTAATCAATAATCAATACTGAAGAAAAGTCAATACCAAAGAGAGAAACAGTGTATTTAGAAAGTGTATGTGTCCTTTCAGACCCCAATATAAATCAGTTTCAGCAAAACTTTTATATATGTACATATTTTTGTTCCTCTAGGGTTTTCAGAGTCTCAGTTTGGCCACTAGAGGGAGGCATCGCTGTACATTTGATTATGTTTTTCTCAGTAAAATAATCTTTTCATATGACCTGATCTCTGATTTCCCCAAACATGCAGTATTTTAGTTCACAGAAATCTGTGAGAAATCCAAGAGGAAAATCCCCTCTGTCACAATCAGAGATCTGTGTTTATATATCTCCATTAATGAGGGCACACTGTCATATAAACATGTTTAAAACACTGCTGTTTATTTCTGTCATGTTAGCTTCTCAGACACCGAACTCCATTTATCTGACACTCATAAATGCATAGAACACAATTATCAAATCTCATAGAGAAAAGAGGAATTCGTTATATCATTACATGATCACTTCACGCCTACACGTTGCCTTTCTAGGCTTTTTTATGTGTAATTAGTGCAGACACTCCTCCAGAATCTGCCTGAAATCATTTTGCAATAATTTTCACTCTGAAACTGATGTGATGACAAGGTTAAAGAACAGCAGCAGTCATGCAGAGAGGTCAAAAGGCCAAGTGCACAGCCCAAGACTGAAGCACATTCACACACTACTCACACTAATGGAGTAATGAAAATATTATTTTTGAATGGTGTATGCTTGGCTGTACAAATGTATGAATCGACTTCTTTAACGGCTGAGCTTCTTGTTTCTCTTGAACACAAAGGAAGATACACTGAAGAATGCTGGAGAAAAAAACAATGTCAATGGCTGTTTTCCCCTCAACATAATTCAGAATATCTTATGTTTCCATTAGGAGAAGGAAATTCTCTTCATTTATGGGTGAAGTGTCCCTTTAAGAGAACCTTATGTTTTGTGATTAACGTTGACAGAACTTTGCCAGAACAAAGACAAAGGTTCAAAATCATAACTTAAGGACATTTTCTAAACATTCAAAGAATCAACATTCGTCAATGACTGCTTTCTTTTACCAACATTCTTCAGGATATCTTCCTACGTGTTTAACATAAGACATGTATACAATTTTACAACCATTTGAGTGTGAGTAAATGTAAAAGTGTGGGTGAACTATCCCTTTAAGGCAGGGGTGTCAAACTCATTACCTGGAGGGCCGCAGCGTTGCACAGTTTATTTCCAGCCTTGCTTCAACACACTCATGCTGCGGTCACACTAGAGTTTGTGCGTGTGAAATTCTGCTGTACGGCGCTGCGAAAACGGGCCTGATTAAACAAGATGATTGGACATCAAAAAAAAAAAACAAGCGATTGGTCCATGTTTTAAATTCTTGTTCAGAGAGGTCATGCTTTGATCTTTGACTGGTCTCATGCAAACATGTGATGCAATTTCGCAGGTCAGAGTTCACCAAGCTTGAACTTTCCAAAGCAGCAGCCTGCGAAACTTGCCGCACGACCTTGCGTTTCCAGTTTGACGCATTTGCATGCGCGTGCGTATGAATTGAAGTCTATGGGGAGAAAAGTCCAGTGTGACCGCAGCTTTACCTATTGGTTTCAAACAAGCCTGAAGGACTGTTTAATTAGGGTTAAAACTAAACTGTGCAGATCTCCGGCTCTCCAGGAACTGGATTTAGGGGAGAGCGGGGCCCAAAGTAACACTTTTTGGTTTTGGTCAAATAATGAACAAAGTAATGGGGTTAGACAAACCATATTTTTTATTAACAACACACAGGCCTCTCCTACAAATGAGCACTGGAATCATGATCACCGGACCTGTGCTTTCTGTGCAGTATTGCCAAAAGTGCCAGGAGTAAAAATGTTACTATTTACCCCACCTGCAGGGCAAGTTGTAACAGTCAGGGGGTTAGTTGTAACACATGCTTATAAAGGCAGATTTCACACCATTAATTTAAATTCAGTCTACTTTAAATAGTAGCTATATTTCCTGAGTATTTGGCTCATTTCTTTTTTATTCTACATAGCACAATATGTTTATTTATTATTTGTTTATTGGATAAACACATTTGAATTTATTTGCATTATTATGCAATGCATTTATCTGCATTATTAGCAATAAAATATTATTTTCTCTATTAAAACAATATATTCTATTAAAAAACATTTTTATTTAAAAAGTTCTCCACATTACACTCAAAATTCTACAATTATTTGTTAGTTTAGTTGGTGTCCAACAGTGTGTGGCTTAATTGTAACACCCTGTTACAACTAACCCCGCTGTGTCATGTTTTACTCATAACTGGCTAGCAGTCTCTGTGTGTTTTATACAGCTTTCAAAATGGTTTCATCTTTTGGCCTAAAAGACAGTGATCACGACAATATAAGAGTTTACATTTATATTTTTACAGATTTTTTTTAAATAAAAAACATTGACTGTGATAAAAAAATACTTTTATGCTGCAAAAAAAAATGGTTTTTCCTGTGTTTCTCATCCAAATTTTGCTGAAATGTTTCAATAATTGTCAGGAAGACGTTTGCTGACACTGTGGTGAAAACCTCAGAGACATGCCATGCTTAACCCTGAGCAAATACCTTAAAACTTTGTGTTACATTTAACCCCGCGTTACTTTGTGCCCCGCGTTCCCCTAACACCTGTGGTTTAAGGTAACTTCATATTTTATTATTGATGTTGAGAGAATCTTTCTGGAACATTCTCGAAATATTTTTAGAATGTAAACAAAATGCTACTGAAAATCATAATACTGGACATTTTCAGAATCACAATTTCTTCTTTTTTAATGCAATAATGCAGCCAATAGCTGTTTTGTCCAACATTATTCAGAATATCTTGTTTTGTGTTCAACAGAAGAAAAAGTCATAAAAGTTTAGAACCGCTGGAGTGAGTAAATAAGAAGAAAATGTCATTTTTTTGTAAATTACTCAAACTACATTTGTAGAACATCTGTGCAAACAAAAGGTTATGAACTTCTAATTTCTGCATATTTTCTGAACGTTCAAAAAAACTATTTTTAATGCAAAAATTACAAAGAACGTTGGAAAGTAGTAGTACACTGTTAACATTTGTAAGTTTTACAGAATTTAACTGAAATATAAACTGTATTTTACTGCAAGAACGTTTTTACTGCAGTATTCATTCATTTTCCTTCGGCTTACCACCTTATTCATCAGGGGTCGCCACAGCGGAATGAACCGCCAACTATTCCAGCATGTTTTACAAAGCAGATGCCCTTCTAGCTGCAACCCAGTACTGAGAAACACCCATACTCACTCATACACTACGGCCAATTTAGTTAATCAGTTGACCTATAGCGCATGCATTTGGACTGTGGGGGAAACCGGAGCACCCGGAGGAAACCCACGCAAATGCAGGAGAACATGCAAAATTCAAACAGAAGTCCCCAGCCGGGACTCAAACTAGCGATTTTCTTGCTGTGAGGCGACAGTGTTAACCACTGAGCCACTGTGCCGCCTATTTCTTTCATTTGTTTGTTTAAATTCAGCCCATATTAATTGTTTGCAACCACTTACCTTCAAAAAAGTGTGTATATGCAATTAACCCTTTTTTCAGTTTACTAAATCATACTTCTGAACGGTTTATTCTTGCTTGTACAAATGCTAAAGGGACAGTTCAACCAAAACTGAAAATGTTATCATCATTACTCATCATAAACTTTCTCCAAAGCAGTTTGAGTTTCTTTCTTCTGTTGAACACTAAGGAAGATATACTGAAGAATGTTGAAGAAATAAACAATGTTAATGGCTGTCCCCCCCCCCACATAATTCAGAATATCTAAGAAATTTACTTGATGATTAGATTTTTGGGTGAACTGTCTCTTTAAGGTTACCTTATATTTCGTCATTAACTTAGAGAGGACTTAGCTAGAACAATCTCAAAACATGTTTAAATTAGAAGCAGCCACTAACTTAATTTTTGTTCCTATGAATGTCAGTGGCTGTTTTGTCCAACATTCTTCTTCAGTATCATGTTTTTTTTTGTCCAACATAAGAAAAAAAATCACAAGGTTCAAACTAACTGAGTAAAAAAAACATTTTTAATACAAAAATTATGAAGAATGTTGGATATTAGCAGCAGCCCTTGACTTTCATTTTTGTTCCTGCTACTACTGATGTGAATGGCTGTTTTGTCCAAACATTCTTCAGAATATCTTGTTTTGTGTCATACAAATTTAAAACTACTTGAATGTGAGTAAATGAGGAAATGTTGACTCAACTATACTTTTATAATGTCAGCGCAAAAGAAAAAGTTATGAATCATAATTTCTAGATATTTTCTGAACATAAAAAAATTATGCAAAAATTTAATTTTTTTTTGTAAATTTCACAGTATTTTACTGCAGGAAGGGTTTTGGAGTATGTTGCAGTATTATAACATTGAACAGTGACATTTACTGCATATTTTATAGTAAAGATATGCATAAAATTATGTAAATACATACACTTGACGAAAGTCTTGTGGCCTATACAAGTTTTAGGAACAGCAAATACTAACTTGACTTCTAGTTGATCATTTGGTATCAGAAGTGTCTTCTATGAAAGGTAAAGGCCTCTAGATGACGCTTATTTGAGCACAATAAAATATGATCTTGCTTTGATTCTGAATGATTTCATTAGGACAGTAAGGTCTGACTCTGCTTAGACTAAAGTCTCAACACTGAACAGAAATAATGTCCAGTATAGAATATAAAGTCATGCTGCAGTGGAAACAGAATGAATATTGTGTCTGACTCCATCATGAGCTTGTAGGACTGCATTCATACATCTCTGAATGACTCAAATCACGCATTAATAAAGTCATCTGGAATGGCAAAGAAAGAGTTCTTGCAAGACTCCCAGAGTTCATCAAGATTCTTTGGATTCATCTTCATTGCCTCCTCCTCCATCTTACCCCAGACATGCTCAATAATGTTCATCTCTGGTGACTGGGCTGGCCAATCCTGGAGCACCTTGATCTTTTTTGCTATCAGGAGCTTAGATATGGAGGCTGAAGTATGAGAAGGAGCGCTATCCTGCTGAAGAATTGTCCCTCTCCTGTGGTTTGTAATGTAATGGGCAGCACAAATGTCTTGATACCTCAGGCTGATGATGTTGATCATCCACTCTGCAGATCTCTTGCACGCCCCTATACTGAATGTAACCCCAAACCATGATTTTTCCTTCACCACACTTGACTGATTTCTGTGAGAATTTTTGGGTCCATGCTGGTTCTAGTAGGTCTTCTGCAGTATTTGTGATGATTGGGATGCAGATCAACAGATGATTTATGGGAAAAATCCACCTTCTGACACTTTTCCAAATGATCAACTAGAAGTCAAGTTATTATTTATTGCTCTTACAGCTAGGATCCACGACAAGACTTTTGTCAGGTAGTGTACACAGCAAGATAAATGGTGCTATAAATGTAAATATAGTATTTTTGCTGTAACTGATTGACAGTAAGTTACTGCAGATCCAGTGCAGCCACTGACTTTCGTTTTTGTTCTTATGGATGTCTTCAGTATATCATGCTTTTTTTGTCCAACAGAAGAAATAAAATCATAAAGTTTAGAATCAGTTGCATGTGAGTAAAAGGAAATGTTCATTTTTGGGTGAACTATCCCCTTAACCAAAGCTTAAATCTGACATATTGAACCCATTGGGTGTTTCTGCCGTTAAATCAGAGGAGATGATTCTGCATATGCAGGACAGTTTGCATTTAGTTCTCCACTGATCTTGTGAGATTAAGGAGACGTGGGCAGAGGGTTTTTTTGGCTGTGTTTTCCTCACACTCATTTCACTGGCTCATTTCTGCTCTCAGGGGTTTAAAACTACAGAGGAATGATGAGCTGCAGTGTGGTACTCGACAAATCCAGCCAAAGCTATATCTGAAATAAAATAAATAAAACACGTTTCTGCATTTCCTTTACTTCAAGGGAAAACAACTGCTGCAGACTGAAAAGCTAATAAGTGCTTCAGTTTTGTCATGTTCACTCAGTGCAAAATCTGATGTTCTTTTTATAGTACAAATATCTAAACATTTGAAAGTCATTTTAGTATATTTAACTAAAAAGCAAATAAGATATTAAAGACATAGTTTACCCAGATGTGACAATTTACTCACACTCAAGTGGTTCCAAACCTGTTTGGTTTTTCATTCTGTTGAACACAAAAGAAGACATATTGAAGAATGTTGGAAACCGGTAACCATTGACTTCCATGGTATTTCCAACAATGGATGTCAATGGTTACCGGTTTCCAACTTTCTTCAAGATATCTTCTTTTGTGCTCAACAGAATAAAGAAACATAAAGGATTGTAACCACTTGAGCGTGAGTAAATAGCAAGTACACTCTCAGAAATAAAGGTTCAAAACCTGTCACCAGGGCGGTACCTTTTAAAAAGGTACACTTTGAACCATGCAGGTTGACATTTGTACCTTTAAGTTACTGTGAGGTACACATTTGTACATTTTAAGTATAAATATGGGGGGTGACACAGTGGCACAGTAGGTTGTGCTGTCGCCTCACAGCAAGAAGGTTGTTGGTTCGAGCCTCGGCTGGGTCAGTTGGCATTTCTGTGTGGAGTTTGCATGTTCTCCCCTCGTTTACGTGAGTTTCCTCCGGATGCTCCGGTTTCCCCCACACTCCAAAGACATGCAGTACAGGTGAATTGGGTAGGCTAAATTGTCCGTAATGAATGAGTGGATATGGGTGTTTCCTAGAGATGGGTTGCAGCTGAAAGGGCATCCGCTGCGTAAAGCATGTGCTGGATGAGTTGGCGATTCATTCCGCTGTGGCGACCCCGAATTAATAAAGGTACTAAGTTGAAAAGAAAATGAAGGTATTAAGATGTATTTTGTACTTTTATTTCTGAGACTGTACATTTACATTTTGGGGTAAACTGTCACTTTAAGCCTTGTTTTCTGAGAAATTATTAAAAAATAATTGAGTTGTTACTAAAAACCAGAACAGAAATCTGTCGATAGAGGCATAAAAATAAACCTTCCTTCTCTTTAAAATTGAATTAAGCAGATTTATCTGACCTACCTGGCAAATCTGACCTAAAATACATAAAAAAAATGTAGAAAACAAAAAATCTCAAGTTGACTGTATATATAGTAATGTAATGATGTTTAGATATCTGCACTGGAAAGCAAAACAAATAAATAATAAAACCATTTTTTGCAGTGGGGTTTTAACACATTCACCAAGGCTTCATCTTAACAATAAAAATCACAACTTTTCACAACATGGAGCATCACATCACAATCACCATAAACCCCACTGAAACACACAAACCAGAGCAGTGAAAATGAATATTTAGAGTTTCATTTAAAGGGATAGTTCACCCAAAAATGAAAATGACCTCATTATTTACATTATTTAATTGATTTTAATTCATTTAAGAGTATCTTCTAGGGTGGCACCGTGGCTCAGTGGTTAGCACTGTGGGCCAGTCCCGGCTGAGCCAGTTGGTGTTTCTGTATGTGGTTTGCATGTTCTCTCCGTGTTGGCGTGGGTTTCCTCCGGGTGCTCCGGTTTCCCCCACAGTCCAAACTCATGCGCTACAGTATAGGAGAACTGATTAACTAAATTGCCCGTAGTGTACAAGTATGTGTGAGAATGTGAGTGTATGGGTGTTTATCAGACTGGAAGGACATCCCCGGCATAAAAAAAAATATGCGAGAATAGTTGGCGGTTCATTCCACTGTGGCAACCTCTAATAAATAAGGGACTAAGCGGAAGGAAAATGAATGAGTATCTTCTGTTAAACACAAAAGAATTGTTTTTTTTGCTGGAATGCTGGCACCAATTGACCTTATAGCAAAAAAAAAAAAAATGCAAGTTATTGAGTGCCAGCAACCAGCATTTTTCAAAATATCTTCTTTTTTTAAGTTCAATAGAAGAAAGATACTTAAATAGATCTTAAACAAGTGATAAAATGATGACAGAATTTTCATTTTTGCCTGAACTGTCCATATAAACTAACCTAAACACACTAAATATAACCCAAAGAGACGAAACGTTGCAAGAAATGCCTGAACACTATAAAAACAGCAAATCACAACAGAGATAAAAAGCACACAACATGAGCTGTGCTTTCCCGATCCGGTCTGCGTAATGATCAAGCTCACGTTGTGAACAAAATGTTTGCCGTTCCTCAGTAAAGCTGTGGGGATTTTACATCATGTTTTGATATCTGTTGTCCTTTTTTATGTTTCCTGCTAAGACTTTGCCAAGGTTATGAACACATTTTTTTGTGTCAGAACATTCAGATGGTGTTTAAAAGTAACATTCGCTTGACAAAAGCCAAGGACAAGCAAAGAACATTCAGAACACATACTATGTGCACTTTTATTGCAACTTTTGTCCCTATTTAGTCAAAATATAACTCATTTTTATGTCCATTATGACTTGAATCAGAAACTGGATAAAGCAACTGATATAATACTGGATGATTAGCCCTTAAAGGATTAGTTCACGTATAGAGTAAAACAAATAAATTACTGAGGATTCACTCACCCCTTGTCATTACTTCTGTCTTATATATGGTATAAAATAAATCAAGGTTCTGTGGCGCTCGATGTTTTGCTCTGAATGATCCCAGATGAGCAGTTATATACCTAGAAGAATATTGATAAAAATAAAGACAGTAACATGACTGGATGTGCAGGCTCCAAATACAAATGTAGTCAAAAATATAAGAATTACCCAGTAGCAATTTTTGTAATCCACTGCATTGCACTGTTCGTTCATTAAATGAGCTGATTAAATAAATTGAAATTGAAAACTTAATGAATTAGTGCAATGCAATGCAGTGGTAATCAGTAAACTTTAACAGTGAAAAATTATTGTTGGTTAAAGGTGCAGTATGCAAGTATGACACCCAGTGGTTGAACTAGGTATTGCACCCCTAGTTCAAAACACATGCAAGAGCAGGTTGCCAGATTGACGACACCAATGAAGGCTGAATTAAATTGTGTTCTAAATAAAAGAGGTTTAATATGTATTAATTAGAATGTAAACCTTACGTTGGAGTGCAGTGAGTGCACTATTCTCAGTATCAGTACCAATCAGTATCAGTTTTATCTGATGCAAACAGCCACATTGCTTATCACTGCATGTCAAATAGTGTGTTCTAAGGACACAGGGTTACAATGTAACCTGCTCACCTAATGTTTACGTTTGTTATATTCATATTAGTTGCTAATTAATAATCTCATGACTCATTTCAGTGTCTGCTGTTGTCCACCGGAGGTCCTGGACGCATGCTTTAAGAGCCATCATGTCTGAATGAATCACACCAAGGCATACCTGTCAACATTGGGATGTGACAATAAGGAATATGCCCACCATAATAAGGAATTCCCTCGCCCCCCCCCCCCCCAATTACTGAATATGTTGATTTGGAGCTGTTTCATTGTAAAAAAGTTAAATAACAGTTTAATGACAGTTCAATGGTCAATAATATGTGTTATTATTATTATTTACAAAATAAATAAATAAATAAATAGTATACATTAGCAGCAAATACATAAGCAAACAGTTCAGCTTATTAAAATGAAGAGCTATTATAATGAAATCAAATCAAGCTATCAAATCTCATCAGCCGTTTCTTCACTGTATAACTCACACATTCTGATTAAAGAGCAATGAATGAATCTTTTATTTATATAGATTTCTTTCGTTTGATTACAATAAATAACAGGCGTCACTTTAAAAATGCAACCATCTAAAGTTGTAAAGAAAGCTTTCGATTGCTTTCCTAACTTTTTATGCTCATTTAGGATGAAATTTGTTGTGTTAGAAAAAAACCCTCACCAAGATCTACATCTTTAGATATTATTATTATTATTAATTATGTGTATATGTCTGTTTAAACACGCACCCAAAACCCAGACTTTCGCTCCGTTTCAAATTGTGTGTACAGAATCCGTTTGGGAAACAGCCTCTATTTATCACTATGGAGCGCGTTAGCTGACAGTCACGCACCAAGGATTTTTTTTTTTGAGGATTGCATATGAAGAGGAGACAGCAACTGTAATGAAAGGAAAGGAAAGGGAATCCCACCGTTTTTATATTTATTTCAAAATGTTTTCATGCCTAAACAAAGCAAAAGCACAGAACAGACTCACATTTAAGAGTAAAGGGCGGCCCCTGGTGGTTTGGCAGTATGGGTTGCATATAGGGAGGCTCTGCTCTTTAATGTTTATTTGCCACCCTTCAGAGAAAGACTGAAAATACGAGAGAAGTACGGGAAAATACCTTTACGGGATGATAGCTGGATAGAATTGTAAAATACAGGAGAATCCCGGGAAAAACGGGAGGGTTGACAGGTATGCACCAAGGCAACCCGGGGTGCTGAAATATAATTAGATAACAGGCATTGGGGGGGGGTGTTGGGTGGGGGTTAAAAGAACCAAAACAAAGACATATTATGGTATTTTTATGCTTTAGAAGTGTCAAAAACTTACATACAACACCTTTAATTTTTTATAATTTAGACTTAATTTTGGTCTCATATTTTTTGGCTGTTTATTTATTAGATAGATCAGAGCGAGCACATTCAGTATTAATGTTTCTGTTTGTGTTTTGCGAAAGGCAACAAACAGATTTCTTTTTGTAAAATGTTGTGTTTTGAAGATAACCAAAATACTTACTAATTTGAAATGACAACAGAGTGAGTATGAGTTTTCATTTTTGGGTGCATCGTCCCTTCACATACTTGAAATAATACTTGTTGTTTCAGCAGGACCTACAGCACGTCACCAGCACAGGAACGATCAAGTCTGGTCTGATGAGGTTTATATGTACAAAGTCAGTGAGGTGCTTGATTAATACTGTACAAACACAACAGCCCTTCTGGAAAACACACACAGCCTTCATCTCCATATAGAAATCTGATATATGAAAATATATATATTACATATATGAGATACAAGTCCATATTTGGATTTCACATACTAATATACTAATATATATGTCGTAAATGAAACATACATTTTGAAATAATGCAAACATGGCTTCAATTCAACTATTGGAGTTACAGATATGTTATAGGTATGTCAAAATCATTAGCCCTTAGCCCATTTGTTCCTAATATTTCCCAAATTATGTTTAACAGAGCAAGGAAAGGGGCAACCTTTTCAAGGGGCAACCTCTCGCTATTCCTGGCTCCATAATAGAGCACATTTCAACTGAGCCCACTGTTAAAATGGCCGACTTTACAGCAGAAAAAAAGGCGTTTACAGGCTGGTACAAAAGATGGTTTTGGTGCATATAGCTAGTATTTTCCTTCATGACACCTGTAAGAAGGTGAATTATTTTATAACTCATTTGTTTCCTTTATATTAGGCTATATTAAGTCTGCATAAATAAGGGCGTGGCCACTTGAGTGACAGCTAGGTCTCGCTGGTCACCGTTTCGTCACCTCAGCTGATTCCGGCTGATTAGCCTCTGAACTCGGCATATACATCGTATTTTTGTGTTGTTTTATGTGGCTTTACACAGTCAGTTGCCTTTTGGAATTATTTATTACAATTATATATTGATATGGCATGCTGTGTGCACTTAATTGTGCCACAGTAATGAAGTATTAAGTAATGAAGACGCAGGTAATGAAGTATTAAGTGTTTCTCCCAAAGAAAAGCCTGTCAAAGTAAATTGCTAGCAGACATCTGTAGCTCCGCATTTTTTAGTTACCCCCAGTCGATGTGCTGACGCGTAAACAAAATGGCCATGGTTGGCCACGCCCACTTCTAGCTTTATTTGTGCTCTGCAGAAACGTATGGGTGACGTCACAGATACTACGACCATATTTTTTTTAGAGTCTATGAATTTTTCACAGTATTTCCTCAGAAATTTAGAAGAAACAGAATATTTCTTCTTCTGGAGAAAATCTTATTTGTGTTATTTTGGCTGGAATAAAAGCAGTTTTTAATTTGTTTAAACCCATTTTAAGGTCCATATTATTAGCCCCCTTAAACAATAGTTGTGTTGGATTGTCTACAGAACAAACTATTATGTTTAGAAATCTTCATTCTGCTTAAGAGAAAAATATAACAGAATTAAAATTTAACAGGAGGGCTAATAAGTCTGTATGTAGTAAAAAAAAACATATGAAAGCGGCATTTTTGTATTATTTTAAAATATATGCTGCATATGTGACACTTTATATATGTGCAATCCAAATATGAACGTGTATGTCATATATGCAATTTGCATAAATCAGATTTGTGAGTCTAGGCTTCAGCAGGAGTGTGTTTGCGGTACGTGGCGGCTGGCGCTCTTTGCTGGATCTGTGCTTTGTTGAGTTTCTTCTTCCTCCACTGACACAGCAGGATAGACCTGAAGGTGGTGCGGAAAGCTTTATTGCAGAGCGCGTAACACATGGGGTTTACCGTACTATTGACATAGCACAGCCAATACCCCAAAGCCCACAGCGTCTCCGGGATGCATCCATCGCAGAAAGCATTCAGAAGCACCATAATATTATACGGCGTCCACGTGATGATGAAAGCCAACAAGATGGCGCTTAAAGTCTGCGCCGCTTTTTTCTCTTTCACCAGTGACAGCTTCTTACGCTTGTTGGTCTTGCGTGCAGATTTACCAGGTTGATCTTTGGAGTCCAGGGTGGATGATTTTGAAACTCCTAATTTGGATGGTTTCGCCTCTAAATCTTGCTTCTGGATAGTATAGATGTGTTCGGCATCATCTTCCTCGTCGTCATCGGATTGATCGATAGAGACGGCACTTTCGTTATTATTCCAGCTGTCGCTGCTGCTCCGCTCTACATCTCCACGACTCCAAAACCACAGTCGCCTTGTTTTATTTTTCCTTATCGGAGCGGCCGGTTGGAGCTCGTAGCTGCTATGACTTCGAGAGCTTCCTGTTTGAGGAACGACCACCACAGATTCTTCCTCAACATTCCCAGATGCTTTCAATCCTGCTAATTCTCTAGAACGGTTTTCGGTTTCCTTATAGATCCTCCAGTAAAGCACCGTCATGATGGTCACCGGCAGGTAAAACGCAGCAATTGCTGTGCAAAACGTAGTTATCGGCTCTGAAATGAACTGTATGTAACACTTATCCGGCTCAACCGTCCGTTCTCCGACAAAATACTGCCAAAAGAGAATAGCAGGAGCCCATAGAATGAACGAAATGGACCAGGCTAAACCAATCATAGTCATTGCACGCTTAGTAGTCCGCTTTGCTCTGTAAGTAAGCGGACGCGTGACTGAAAAATAGCGGTCGAAACTGATAACCAGCAGATTCATAACAGACGCATTGCTGGCTACGTAATCAATAGCCAACCATAGATCACAAGCGAAGTTTCCTAGCGCCCACTGGTCCATGATGATGTAGGTGGTGTATAGATTCATGGAGAGCACGCCGATGATGAGGTCAGCGAACGCCAGGCTCAGCAGATAATAATTATTGACGGTTTTGAGCTGTTTGTTGAGTTTGAAGGACAGCAGGACGAGTGTGTTCCCTATGACGGTGAGCAGAGAGATAGATCCGCACAGTAATGCAATCATCACAACCTGCAGGACGCTGTGGCCGCCGAGCGGGTCCGAGAACACGCTGGGAACCTGGGTGATGTTAGGGAGCGAATCATTGGCTGGATGGAGGTCATGTGACATGAATGCTGTGACGGCATTGGCTCGCATCCCCGGGGAGCTGTTGGTCAGGAAGAGTCCAGGCTCGGCGCTCAGTGTGAGGTTCATGGTGGCATATTCTGTGCATGAAGCTGAGAGATGAGAGAGAAAAACAAACATACACATTAGCAATAGAGCGGAAATTAAAATACATTTTCTTAGATGTTAGCTTTTGTCTGGTAGTGTTAAAGATATCTAAGATAGTGTGCTCCAAAACAGTGACAAAATTCATGTTTAGGAGATATAAAAATGATGTACACATCTAAAGCTTGCAGTTTGTCACTTCTGCCTAAATGAATCAACAATTTTTTCATGTCACTTCGTACTTCAGTTTCTCATCAAATCTTCTGACCAATCAAATGCTCTCTAGTATCTGAAAGCTAAATCTCTAGTAAAAAGCTATTGGCTGTTTTTTTTAAGGGGAGGAGCTACTCTATTAGGAGCTACCCCACCCTCTCTTAATGTGTCAGTTGTAGATCAAACATCCAATTAAAAATGCACATTTCAAAGAACTCCACAGGACTTAATGCGATTCAGAAAAAGCTGCAATTCTCATGATATGCTTTATGAACTGCAGTAAATCAAAGGTCTGAGGGCGCAGAAACTGCAAGGACGAGACACAGTTGGTAAACCAAACAGAGCAGATGATTTAACTGCTTTTATTGATTGAATGTGACTGATAAACAGCTACACAATTTTCAAATCAAACTAATCAAACTAAACAAACTAATCAATCTATGAACCAATGAACCAATCAGCCAATCAATCAATGGACCAATGAACCAACCAACCAATCAATCAATGAACCAACCAACCAATCAATTAATGAACCAACCAACCAATCAATTAATAAACCAACCAATCAATCGATGAACCAACCAACCAATCAATCAATGAACCAACCAACCAATCAATCAATGAACCAACCAATCAATTAATAAACCAACCAATTAATCAATAAACCAATGAACCAACCAACCAATCAATCAATAAACCAATGAACCAACCAACCAATCAATCAATAAACCAATGAACCAATGAACCAAACAACCAATCAATCAATGAACCAACCAACCAATCAATCAACCAAGCAATCAATTAAATCAATGAACCAATGAACCAGCCAACCAATTAATCAATCAATCAATCAATCAATCAATCACTAAACCAATGAACCAAGCAACCAATGAACCAATCAAGCAATAAACCAATCAGCCAACCAACTAATCAATGATCCAATAAACCAACCAATCAATCAAAGAACCAATAAACCAACCAACCAACCAATCAGTGAACCAATGAAACAACCAACCAACCAACCAATCTATATGAACCGATAAACCAATTAATCAATCAATCAATCAATAAATCAATTAATCAATCAATCAATCAATCAATCAATCCACTAATGAACCAAGCAACAAACCAATAAACCAACCAGCCAATCAATTAATGAACCAACCAATCAATCATCAATGAACCAATGAAACTAATGAACCAACCAATTAGTTAAAGAACCAATCAACCAACCAACCAGTCAATCAATGAACCAATTCAATTCAATAACTTTATTTCTATAACGCTTTTACAATGTAGATTGCGTCAAAGCAGCTTCACATTGAAGATTATAGTGAATTGAAAGTGTCAGTTTAGTTTTCAGAGTTTAAGTTCAGTTCAGTTTAGTTCAGTTCAGTGTGGGTTAATAATCACTACTGAGAGTCCAAACACTGAAGAGCAAATCCATCGATGCGCAGCTCTACAGATCCCGTGTAGCTCTACAGAAGCTCTACAGAAGCCAGTGGCGACAGCGGCGAGGAAAAAACTTTACCAATTGGCGAAAGTGAAGAATTAAAAAACCTCGAGAGAAACCAGGCTCAGTTGGGCACGACCATTTCTCCTATGGCCAAACGCCTTGTGCAGAGCTGCAGTCTAGGCGTCAATGAACCAACCAACCAATCAATCAATTAACCAATAACCCAACCAACCAACCAACCAACCAATGAATCAATTAATTAATAAACCATCAAACAATCAAATAATGAACCAACCATCCATATTACATTACATTACATTACATCAAATCACATTATATTATATTATATTATATTATATTATATTATATTATATTATAT
>CAIGQZ010000217.1:14080717-14093213 GCA_903798205.1 Danio tinwini | reverse complement strand
TCTATCTATCTATCTATCTATCTATCTATCTATCTATCTACCAACCAACAAACCAAACCAACTTATAAATAATGAACTAACTAATAAATCAATCAATGAACCTACCAACCAACCAATCAATCAATGAACCAATCAATTAAACAACCAATCAACCAACCAATGAACCAACCAAAAATCAATCAATGAACAAAACAACCAACATATCAACCAACCAATCAATCAACCAATGAACCAACCAAAAATCAATCAATGAATCAACCAACCAACCAACCAACCAATCAACCAATCAACCAACCAACCAACCAATGAACCAACCAAAAATCAATCAATGAATCAACCAACCAACCAACATACCAACCAATCAATCAACCAACCAATGAACCAACCAAAAATCAATTAATGAATCAACCAACCAACCAATCAACCAACCAAAAATCAATCAATGAACCAACCAAACCAACATACCAACCAACCAATCAACCAATAAACCAACCAATGAACTTACCAAAAATCAATCAATCAACCAACGAACCAACCAACGAACCAACTAACCAACCAATTAACCAACCAATCAATGAACCAACCAACCAACTAATCAATCAATAAACCAACCAACCAACCAACCAATGAACTAATGAGCCAACCAACCAACCAACCAACCAACCAACTAATCAAGCAACAAAACAACCCTCAAGAATTCCTAAGGCTCGGTAGATGCTCAAAACTATTTGTCTTTGTTGTGGTGTTTATTTTGTTTTCCCTCTTGTTTTAAAGCCAGCATTTTAAACAGACACATACTATTTAGATTGATTGTTTAAAGCATTAATGGATAAACAACCTTTCAGAGCCAAGACCATTTAAATAGAGAAGATCAGGGGGCGGGACATAATCCTGATGCCTTTGACTGACAGCAGGATTATCCCATACAAACGCTGCAAATAGATTATTTAGTAACTAATCTATCAGAATCATCTTCAAAACTGCTTATTCTTCAAAGCAGCTGGAGTTTAACAATATAACAACTTAAAACTAACAACCTTTCATCATTCGCTACCAAAATGCTTTAGTGAAAGTCAGTGTTTCTCCTGCTTCGGTTTGGAAATATCTGTGTGTTTATTTGTTATGTTGGTTAAGATCATGTAAACACTGATGGTTCCTGGGAAGATGATTTATTTATCTGATCAGGTCATACAGATCATGATGAACATTCTGTCCTAAAGCACAAGACAAAATACAAAGAGATGACGTGTGAGTCTTTATAAGGCTCATGTTTGACATATTCTGCACTCATTTTAATAATAATCCCATGATTAATGTCTTACGTGATATCTCTTCTGAAATGAATGCAGTCTGGCTGAATTAAAGATCTCGTCCATCAGATCTCACTGATGTAAACGTTTGCATGGTTTGTGTTTGTTTCTGATGGTGTGTGTTTCTGACAGTGTAAGTGTGTGCTTTCTCACTGTATCTCCTGGTTAAAGCGCATGGGTGACTGTGCTGGATCTCATGCACTTCTGTTCCTCTTCAGATCAGTCAATCTGCAAAACACCACAGTCAAGATCATTAAACTAACTATTGATGAAGTACTGTTACTCTGTGACACATATACATACGCAAACACACAAGTTGAAGACAGAATTATCTTATTATTATGGAGACAATCCAAAACAAATATTGCTTAATGGGGCTAGCAATATTGACCTTAAAATGTATGTAATACAATTAAACACACACACACACACACGCACGCACGCACGCACGCACGCACGCACACTTACAGTACATACATACACATATACACAAAATACACACACACACAAAAAACACGCACCTACATACACGCAAAAATACACACATACTGTACATGCATACACCATAAAAACATTTATTGCTGCCTTAATTTTTTTGATTGAATTAAAATAACTTTTCCCTCAACTTATACCAGATAACAGACAAAAAATATAATAAACTTAAAACTACCTAAAAACAAATGCTGAAACCTGAATAACGTATTAAAATAAGTAAAAAAAAAGTTATCATAACCTTTTGTCCTACTTTTTTCAGTGTAGGCACGCACACTCAAACACACACACACACACACACACACACACACACACACACACACACACACACACACACACACACACACTCAAACACACACACACGCACATATACTGTATTGGCTGGTTTCCACTGACAGGTACAGTACAGTACTGTACGGTACAGGTCGGTACAGGTCACCTTTATCAGGCTTGTGTTTCCACTGCTAAAAGGGTACCAATGGTACTCTTTTGGTGTGCGTGGTGTACAACAGAAAGTTGCAGTCGATGTCATTTTCGCTGGAGAAAATGTCTACAGTAAAGCTGTACGGGTCGCTCATATATCAAATGAGTAGCACTTCTCACAAAACAGAGGCTTTACACACAAAAATACTTCTGTATAAATGTTCATTACTAACTTTACTATGAACATGAGTTGATTATAACTGCAGATTAATGACAGTGTGAAATAGCCTACTGTAACGTCTGCAATTATATAAAATAAATAAATAAATGAACATATATAAACACATACAGACCCTTACAGTCTTTGATATGTTACCACTTACAGAAAAACTACACACAGCAGACATTTAGTCTTTATTTAGGTTCAAAACAGCAGGAAATAGAACCCACAGTCAGAGCAAACCTCTCATGATTAAACGTGTCTGTAATCTTCAGCAGCACGTGTAGCCTCTTGTTAGAGTAACTCCATCATTTCGAGTTCATAATAGTCCAAAAGGTGATGATAATAGTTAAACAGGGCAGTTTGTTCATGTTTGCTGTAATAATAATGTGCTCTTTTTTTTCCGGCTTCTCCTTTTGTATTTTGGCGCATCACTCTTGCGTTTGTCTGTTTCTGACAGGATCAGGTTTCAAAAGCACATCAATAATCAAGCGCACGTTATGATCATCAGCTCAAGAAGTTTGTTATTTCAAATATAGATGCGCGGCGAGCACAATCGAGAAAAAGAAACCGCTCGCGCTTCAGACTGGCTTGTAAAAAACTACGGGGCACAGGGTAAAATCTGCTCTTCTTTTTGGCTTTGTGGCGGTTCAAGACGACGACAAGGTTTGTCTGAGCCCGGGTCGACCAGGGCTTGTTATTATATGTGTAAATAATTACGCTATAAGAATAATGTCTTGGCTGTATATTAAAACATGGCAGCTTCTTTGTTTTCATTCTGGCTTGTTGCGTGAGCTCGTATGTCTGTAAACCAATAGCATTCAGCTGCGCATCTAGCTTCGCCTTTTAGTACCCTTTCTCGTGTTTAGTACCCTTTCGAAAGGGTGCTGAAAAAGTGGTATTGTCACGGTCACCAGCGAGATCTAACCACTAGACACATAGGTAGACACACACATTCACAAGGACTACAAATCCTGCCTCATGTGGACTACAAAACCCAGTCACACACACACACTCACCTGCTCCAAGTCACCATTGATTAGACTCCCACAGCTGAAGCTGCTCAGATACTGATTACATGGACTATAAAGTCAGCACACAAACACACAATAGTGGCTGAGTCTTGTTATCTGTTTACAGTGACACCACAACGCGTTATCCTTTGTCTAGTTTGCCTGGTTTTGACTTTTGCCACGTCTGTCTGTTCATCCTGTCTGCTGCCTGCCTTTGACCATTTGCCTGCTATTGACTACGACTCTGGATTGCCCTCATACATCTGTTTGCTCCTGTTTTGACCACTGCTTGCCTGACTTTGCTAATAAACCTGCATGTGGATCCGCACCCCTGCTGTCAGTGTCAAATCCTCTGGTTACAGAAGACTCAGCCAAACATGGATCCAGCGGGTATCAAGATCATGCGTCTGCGTCAGGAAGCCAGCTCTATAGAGGAGTATGTGGAGGAATTCATTGGACTAGCACATCTAACATCAATGAGTGTGTGTGTGTGTGGCATGACTGGGTTTTTTAGTACATATGAGGCAGGATTTGTAGTCCTTGTGAATGTGTGTGTGTGTACCTATGTGTCTAGTGGTTAGATCTCGCTGGTGACCGTGACAGGTATGGTACGGTTCGGTTCGCCTTTTGACAGTGGAAATGGCCATAAAAGCGTACACACAAGCACACATCTTTATGTGGACTTTACATAGATATAATGATGTTTCTACCGTACAGATTATATGTTATCTCTCCCTACCCCTAAACTCAACCCTTACAGAAAACAATCTGCAGTTTTATATTTCAAAATACTTCATTCTGTCTGAATTATGAGCTGTTTTCATTTTGGGGATGAAAAATGTTCTCATGATTTACCAAAATTTGCTGGTATTGCTGAATTTGTGGGGACATTTGGTCCCCATAATGTAATTAATGCAAGGTACACACACAAATACAGTACATTTCAACAACTGTCTTTGAGGAGAGCTGTCATGTTTTCATACTGAGCTGATACCTAAACCGAACCATCACAAAAAACCTTTTGCAATTTTACACTTTCAAAGAAACACAATTTAGTATTTTTACAAATGTATTTCCCTTATGAGGACCACAGGATGAACAAAAGATTAAAAACAATCTTAATTTCAGCTAAAATCAATGGTATTTCTCTGACGGAAATGACAAATATTGGTTATTAATCATACTTAATACTCAAAACTGACTTCATTTTAATCTATTTATCAGTTTCATTTCTCCAGCAAATGTCTGGATTTCTGAGAATAAAAAATGCCGCTTTCTGCAGAACCTGAGTGCAGTATTTACTGTGAGCATATTAGTATTTCACTCTAAACACTGCCTCTGTTAAATCAGCCATCAGACAGAATTACAGCCAAACAACCCAGTGTGTGTGTGTGTGTGTGTGTGTGTGTGTGTGTGTGTGTTTCACATCAAGAATATTAAAGCTATGAATTTTCTGAATGTCTGGAGGTCTTAAAAACATCTCAAGAAGCCAGAGGAATGATTTCACTCACCACTGATTTACTGTACATCTCTCGGTGTGTGTGTGTGTGTGTGTGTGTGTGCACAATATATTATTTCTGCTTTGATGGAGTTGTAATTATTATAGTTGATTAGCAATGAAGAATGTACAGTGTTTACATTTTACATTACATTTGATTATTCATAATAGGGGCAGGACAAATATATCAATGCTGATTTATTGTGATAATTCCACCTGTAATACATTACTGATGTAACCAAGTATCTTTTTTAAAGGTACAAAAGATTTGAACTAATTCATCAGCCTTGGACTACTAACATTTACCACTTAGACGACAGCATAGATATATACACTAGATATCGAATACGGAATAGCGCTGCCACATTTGTACAGTGCTCCCAGCACAAATGTCATTCAACCGCACTAGTCAAGACCGTGTGCCAACATGAAGATGCTGGACTTTAGCGCTGTGTACAAGTGTAATAACGAGCAAACAAAGAAAACAAAGCACAAAGGCAGAACATTTAATAGGTAAGATTTCATTTTTTATGATTTTATGTTATGAACTTTTGTGCTCAACAAGTAACGTTATTGATGATAATACAGACACTTACTGCATTCACTATTAGGCAAGTAGCACCAACCTAAATACTTATCTTATGCTAGTTTTGTTGAATAAAATCAGCAAACAATGCAAAAGAAATATGACAACCACATGCTGCGGTGCCAGACACTTGTATTATTGTCAGCTAAGTGAACGAGTCGTTCATAACGGAGATTCATTCACAAACGAATCGCTCCCTCCGTCAGAATGAGAAGTGAAAGCAGGAGAGGAGGTGTGTTTCAGGACACGGATTAGATCAAATCTAACAGGAGGGAGGACAATACATTTACATGCACACAAACACACACTCTTTGTCAGCAATGCCCGTGCGGTCACTGATCCATCAACAGGAAAAAAGTGATGTAAAATTATAATTTTCGTAATAAAAAACAAAATGCGTACTGACCACCGGGGAAAATCCTGATCATAGATGTATGTGTATATGTCTATATCTCTGGCTCTGGATGGCCGCAGTCCTCCACCACACCTTGGTCTCGCATTTATTTTAAAGGAGTGCTACCCTGTACTAAAATGGCGGCTCTATTAACGCATTCCTTCCAATAGACAACAACAAGACAGGCGACATCTAATGTAAATATCTATGAGACGATAGTAATGAGGTGGCACTTCTCGTAATAGCGGATTGAACACATATCAATGTTGGAATTCTAAAAAATACTGTATATGCACTGTTAATAAAATACATCTTATAATTTTTGATGCATTTTCCTCTCTTTATTTACAAATATCATGATATATTATGGACTGTTTTCTTGTGATATAATCGCTGATATTGTGAGTTATCGTTATCAGGGGCAAAATATCATGATAATATTGTATCATATTACTGTACTTGAATATCTGACTACTTGTTCACTTTTATCTTTGCTCTATCTTATTTATTTATTCTTGCAATTTCTTTGATTCACTTCTCTACACGATTATTGTATTACAGGATTCATACACATTTTTACTACTAAAATTCAATGACTTCTTCATGACTTCTCCAAGACTTTCAAGTAAATTTTCATGATCTAATGTTTTATGTAATGTCTATGTATACATGGTAAGTAATAAGAAAAATGATGCATCTTTAAAATTAGTACAGCATAATATAAAACATGCAATAATTAGTTAAAACAAATCTTTATATCTATGTAAAATGTATTTAGATAATGTTCACACAGCACTAATAATGTGAGAGTATGTGTTTGACCATTGACAGAAAAAAGGTGAAGACAACTAACCTATATTTAAGTATACAGATATTTGTTAAACTAATTTCTATGACTTTTCCACAACTTTTCCAGGTTTTTCATGACCGTATGAACCCTGGTATTATTATTGCGTTATTGTTTTATTGTATTATGTCGATTATCACAGATTTTTTTTTCCGCAATGTAAGATTTCCAGTATCGTGCAGCCCTAGTCAATATCAGTGTGTTCTGTGTTTTTTCATACTTATTATTTTTGTATTTCTCATTTTAGGTTTAATAGTAGTTATCATAAATTTACTCTGTTTTGAAGTTTTGCAGGCTAAACTGAGAATCAATATTGGCACAAAATGCATTTAATGATCTCTCAAATTTTATCAAATCTTTTCTCACTTTAGACACAACAACTGCCAACAATCTGTGTACGTACAGGACTGTAAACCGGGGATGTGACACTGACAACAGAGGTGTGGATCCACATGCAGGTTTATTGGCAAGGTCAGGTAAGCAGTAGGGATGGCTGACGTGAAACTGACGTTTCGACACAGTGTCGAGATCTCGAAGCGCAAGTGTTTCGAAACTGCACCGAAGCATGATCTGAAACACCCAGGTCACGTGACTAAAGTGTTTCGAAACACCTAATCATGTGACTAAAGCGATTCAAAGCATCGATCAGTGTTCAGAAGCTTTTCGAGACCTGGCGAATCTGCATTTCACTGATGAGGTCGGAAAAGTATTTTGCCTCATATGGCCTAGTGGTCCATGTGTGCCCACGTTGTTTACTGTGCTTCAAATTACTTTTGGGTTCGAATCCTGACTTGTACAAATACTCCTAAATCATGATTTTATATATTTTAGTCATGTTACTCTTTTATGGTGTAGTCTAGATAGGATACAGCTGTTGATACGCCATCAGTTTAGCATCATTTTTATAACACTGTAAAACAATAATTAATTTTTACAGTACTGTGATGGTTGAATTGAAGTTTTGAGTAGACGTTAATAAAATACAATAAATGGAAAATTTAATGAATAATATAAATAACTTGTGTTATTAAATGGCCATGTGTCTGATCTAGCAACAACCCTGTTTTATGACCAAAACAAGACATATTTATTCACAAAGTGTTTGTTTGGATTTCATACCAATGTTGAAACAAAACGATACAAGAACAAAGCACTTCAAACTGATATTAAGCATTTCAAAATAGCTGTATTAGCCTGGTTTCAAAGCCACTATCCCCGCAAGGTAGTCAAGAATCCTAACCGCTTCACTGAATCGCTTGATGGTTCAATTCTACAAAGTGGGGTTTAATACCTCAACTTGCTCAACTGTTCTTTGCTGGAGCTGGTCCAGTGCAAAACATTAAAAAAATGACCACTAGGTGTCACTGTAGAGCGGGGGTTCGAAACATTTCAAAGCTGACACATTTGCTTCGACTCTTTCAGTGTTTCATGAAGCCTCACTTTGCCCACCACTACTAAGCAGTGGTCAAAACAGGAACAAACAGATGTATATGGGCAATCCAGAGTCATAGTCGTAATAGCAGGCAGATGGTCACAAGGTAGGCAGCAATACAGGATTACCAGACAGACAAAGATCAATAACCAGGCAAAACAAGACAAAGGAAACGCGTTGTAATGTCACTTACAGTAAACAGTAGACAAGACTCAGCAACTTCTGTGTGTTTGTGTGCTGACTTTATAGTCCATGTAATCAGTACTAGAGCAGCTCCAGCTGTGAAAGTCTAATCAGAGGAGACTTGGAGCAGGTGTGTGTGTGTGTGTGTGTGTGTGTGTGTGTGTGTGTGCTGCATGACGGAATATGTAGTCCATAACATGGTGGATTTGTAGTCCTATGTGTTTGTGAATGTATTCCAGTGATCTCTGGTGGTTAGATCGCTGGTGATCTTGACAAGGACACGTGCAGTTTAACCAGCCAGATTAGCATTACTGTTGTGTCTGTATCAGTGGATGGTGTGGATACAAACTCTTGTATTTTGGAATAAAACTCTTGTATTTTGAAAAAAAAAAACAATTAAATAAACAACATAAAATATTGAGGAATTCTGCATCATGTCTAATTTATTCCAGTAACATATACTGCAGTTATAAACAATATATATTGCAATTATAAACAGAGAGGTGTCCTTGTTTAACACAAGAAAACACTGTGTAATGCTACATGTTGTTAGTTTTGTGAGTGATAAAGTGTGTTTGTCGGATGTCAACCTTTGCTAGTGTTCTGGAAGAATGAGACCTGAATAAAGTGTTTTGGTAGTTGTCGTGCATTTTCAATGTGAAATGAACTGCTTTGCCATGCTGAAAGCCGGTTAGGAGAATTGTGTAGAGTTTTGCAAAAGTGACATAATTATTGAGAAATGTGTACGAGCGTCTAGAAAAAACATGTAATATATGGTTCAGTTTTTAGTTTAACTATTAGTACATCAGATTAAATGACAGTTTTTCTCAGTGGCTTTAGTGCTTTTCTCACAACACTATTTACATTTGCACAACAGTTCATGCGTCAATGTGTACAACAGTTAGCGTGTCACTTGCTCAAAATGGAGAGCTCATTCCTCAAAAGCAAGTATTGATGTCAATGAAAGTGTCAGTGTCATCAAGATGAAAAGTCCTGCCACCATTGTTTATGAACAAGATAGTCAAATGGCTTTGTCCTGTTTTCATTATCACACTTTACTCAGAAAGAAGGCAGATTTTGGAGACACGTCCTGAAAATGCTCAAGACAGCACTATATACTATTAGCACAGTTATTTGAAAACTACAGTAAAGTTAGACATCACTGCATTTAGTGAGGTATCTGACTACAAGACACTGCATATGTGTGTTTCACATGTTCACTGCATTTGCTCTGTACAATTCTCATTTATTCACAGCATTGTGCCGAATAATAAACACACCCTTATTTACAACAAACATACACTTCCTTTGGGTAGAGCTGTGCACAACTGTGAACAATATTGCAGTACATATTGGAACTGAACCCACAGCATACACAGCTCTGTAAATCATTCATGACATTGTTCATTTAAAAAGACACTTTCAGGAAAAAAAAGATTTTTTTTAATAAAATTATCTTGACAGATTTTGACCACTAGTTCAACATTTGTGTTTGTAATGACTCCAGTAATGAAATGAGCACTGTTAGTTTAATATGGAATGACTATTCAGCATTTACAAGTTTAGTTCATTTTGACTGACATGACATAAGCAGATGATAATGTTATAAAACAGCGGAGAGTTGTGTGAAAGCAATTGATGCATGTCCAAAAGCATTCGCAATTTGCTGGAAGGAATGAGAAACTGCTACTATGATGTGCACAAATGAATGATTGTATTGAGAAATGCATGAACTGTTGTGCAAATGTAAAGAGTGTTGAGAGAAATGCACCAAAGACACTGAGAAAAAATATATATAAATATGTTTATTTATATAAAGGCTTATTTATATAAAGCGATGCAGTGGCGCAGTAGGTAGGATTTCCGGAATCTTTTAGGATTTCTCTCATTTATCTCAGATAACAAAATCGCAGCTGAAATCTCACAGTGTTAGCACAGCTTTAGTCTCTTTATTAATCTGGGGTCGCCATGGTGGCGATGAACCGCCAACTTATCCAGCATATGTTTTACGCAGCGGATGCCCTTCCAGCTACAACCCATCACTGGGAAACATCCACACACACTCATTCACACTCATACACTATGGACAATTTAGACTACCCAATTCACCTACTGTATACCACGTGTTTGGACTGTGGGGGAAACCGGAGCGCCCAGAGGAAACCCAACACGAGGAGAACATGCAAACTCCACACAGAAACGCCAACTGACCCAGCCGAGGCTCGAACCAGCAGCCTTCTTGTTGTGATCGTGCTACCCACTGCGCCACAATGAATTTGTAGGGTTTTAGTTTTGTAGCTGGTCTGCTCCAGGATTATTTGAATACATTGGAGTGTTTGATTTGAAAGCCGTTTTGTTTACTCTGTATGATGAACTATTTCAGAACCAGATGAGGAGCAGAGAAATAAACAAACTGACAAGAGGAACTGCAGCCACAGCCGAGCGTTCAGTAGAATAGAGTTTACTTCAGAACGTGAGCACACAGACGGACAGATGCCCACACCAGCAGCTTCTCAGATTACATTTCTCCAGTTTAAAGTGGAAACAGATTCTGCATCATGAGTGTGTGACGTCTGCAGCGTAGGGCACAACCAAAGACTGGAATCAAATTGTGACTGCCTGCAATCATCATCTGACCCTAAAGCATCCTGATGATCATCTGCATATGTTACACATGCTAATGACTGCAGTGTGAAGCTGTGAATGAGGATAATCTGACCTTAGTGCGCACACACACACACACACACACACACACACACTCAGATGATAATACGCACACACACGTATGCAGACACACACACACATACCTGTATACACACACACACACGTGCATGCACAGATACACGCATTCAGACAGTAATAAGCGCACACACACACGTATGCAGACACACACACACACACACACACACACGCACAAACACACACAGTCAGATGATGATATGCACACACACGTATGCAGACATGCACATATACCTGTACACACATGTATGCACAGATACACACACACACACACACACACACACACACACACACACACACACACATACATACATATATGATGATGATGATGATGATGATGATATGCACACACGTATGCAGACACACATATTCCTGTAAACACACAAAGACACACACATGCATGCACAGATACACACACACACACACACACACACACACACACACATATTCAGACAATAATATGCACATACACACAAAACTGTACACACAAATGTATGCACAGACACACACACACACACACACACTCAGACGATAATACGCGCACACACACATATGCAGACACGCACATACCTGTACACACACATGCACGCGCACTCACACACACACACACACACACACACACACACACACACACACACACAGAAAATAATATGCACACACCTGTACACACACACATGCATACACATACATGCATGCACACACACACACACACACACACACACACACACACACACACACACACACACTTGCATGCAGATAATAGACTGTAAAAATATGCACGCACACATATGCAGACACACACACATGCATGCACAGACACACATATGCAGACACATACCTGTACACACACATGCATGCAGACACAGACACACATGCAGATGATAGGCTGTACACACATGCATGCACACACACGCACTCACACTAATATAGGCATACATGCATACATACAAACACATGCACACAAGTATGTACATACAAACAGATACACACAAATATAAATACATGTACACACACACGCAAATATAATCATACAAACACACACACACACACACACACACACACACACACACACTTGCACAAATTAAATAATAAAAATAAATAAAACAAGTATAAAAACAAATGCAGACTCATTGCACATATACACGCATATCTGTATACATGTTCACACACACACACACACACACACACACACACACACACACACAAATAAATATGCATGCACATACACACATACAGAAATAAATGCACATGTACGCAAACAAATATCTGCATAGACAAACACACATGCAGACATAAACACACATTGAACACATACACAAACATTTATGCACACACAGAAAGACATACAGACAGACACAA
>CAIGQZ010000217.1:14011535-14029510 GCA_903798205.1 Danio tinwini | reverse complement strand
GTTACCATAGCAACTGTAGTATGACCACAACAGATTAATTACTATAGTTGCTGTGTTGCCAGAGTAACTATAGAATGACCAGAACAGAATAATGCAAGTACTTAACTGTAGTATGGTTCAAAAACACTATTGTAGTATTTACTATAAATTACTAGTGTTTTTTTTTCATGTAGAGATTATCACAGTAAAACCTGTATATATTTATATACAGTACATATAACTTTATGTATAAAACATATAAAAAGTATCTTGGTTTATGTTTTTCTGTAATTGTAAAAAAAAACCATCTACCTATTATACACTGTAAGTCAGAATTATTAGCCCCCCTGAATTATTAGCCCCCCTGTTTATTTTTCCACCCAATTTCTGTTTAACAGGGAGCAGATTTTTTTCAACACATTTCTAAAGATAATAGTTTTAATAACTCATCTCTAATAACTGATTTATTTTATCTTTGTCATGATGACAGTAAATAATATTAGACTAGATATTCTTCAAGACACTTCTATACAGCTTAAAGTGACATTTAAAAGCTTAACTAGGTAATTTGGTTAACTAGGCAGGTTTGAGTAGTTAAACAAGTTATTGTATAACGATGGTTTGTTCTGTAGTCTATCGAAAAGAAATAGCTTAAAGGGGCTAATAATTTTGACCTTAAAAAATGCTTTTTTATTCTAGCCGAAATAAAACAAATAAGACTTTCTCCAGAAAAAAACAATATTATCAGACATACTGTGAAAGTGTCCTTGCTCTGTTAAACATCATTTGGGAAATATTTAAAAAAGAAAACAAAATTCAAAGGGGGGCTAATAATTCTGTTTTACGCAGTGAATGCCCTTCCAGCTGCAACCCATCACTGGGAAACACCTATACACGTTTGCATTCACACACTCATACACTACGGACAATTTAGCTTATTCAATTCCCCTATAGCGCATGTGTTTGGACTGTGGGGGAAACCGGAGCACCCGGAGGAAACCCACGCCAACACGGGGAGAACATGCAAACTCCACACTGAAATGCCAACTGACCCAGCTGGGGCTCGAACCAGCGCCCTTCCTGCTGTGAGGTGATCGTGCTACCCACTGCACCACCATGACGCCCAGGATGGAATTAACAACGGACAATATATTACTGCTTATCTCACTCATATTTAATTTGTTTTAGACCAATGAAAAGATTTATAACGGAAATGGTTAAATGTGTAAAATAGTGTTTGAGGGAAAGTGGCAAATTATGAAGATTACAGCTAAAAATCTATTAGTATTTTGGGCCCAAATTACATGCAGTCTTTTTAATATTAAATGATTTTGTTTTCAATATGACTGACAAGACTTTTTGGACAGAAACGATTACACCAAATGATATTTCAGTGGTTCATGTAGTAAAAAAATGGAAGATAGGGGAGCGCGGGGCACAAAGTAACACGGGGCTAAATGTAACACAAAGTTTTAAGGTATTTGCTCAGGATTAACCATGGCATGCTTCAGGGGTTTTCACTACAGTGTCGACAGACGTCTTCCTGACAATTATTGAAAATTTTCTGCTAAATTTCGATGAGAAACACAGGAGAAACCATTTTGGCAGCATAAAAGTATTTTTTATGACAGTCAAGATTTTTTTATAAAAAAAAAAAATGGGTGAAAGTACAGTATATGAACATAAACTCTTATATTGTTGTGATCGCCGTCTTTTAGGCTAAAAGATGAAACCATTTTGAAAGCTGTATAAAACACACAGAGACTGCTAGCCAGTTATGAGTAAAACATGACACAGCGGGGTTAGTTGTAACAGGGTGTTACAATTAAGCCACACACTGTTGGACACCAACTAAACTAACAAATAATTGTAGAATTTTGAGTGTAATGTGGAGAACTTTTTAAATAAAAATGTTTTTTAATAGAACATATTGTTTTAATAGAGAAAATTAGTTTTATTGCTAATAATGCAGATAAATGCATTGCATAATAATGCAAATAAATTCAAATGTGTTTATCCAATAAACAAATAATAAATAAACATATTGTGCTTTGTAGAATAAAAAAGAAATGAGCCAAATACTCAGGAAATATAGCTACTATTTATAGTAGACTGAATTTAAATTAATGGTGTGAAATCTGCCTTTATAAGCATGTGTTACAACTAACCCCCTGACTGTTACAACTTGCCCTGCAGGTGGGGTAAATAGTAACATTTTTACTCCTGGCACTTTTGGCAATACTGCACAGAAAGCACAGGTCCGGTGATCATAATTCCAGTGCTCATTTGTAGGAGAGGCCTGTGTGTTGTTAGTAAAAAAATATGGTTTGTCTAACCCCATTACTTTGTTCATTATTTGACCAAAACCAAAAAGTGTTACTTTGGGCCCTGCTCTCTACTAGTCATTATTTTTAAAGCGCAGAACTGAAATAAAGCTGAATTGCGTTATTATTCTGATGCATGAAAGCTGTTTCTGTCAGAGCCATTAGTCAATATTATGATGCTGAAATGCTGCATATCTCCACGCTCTTTATTGTGTGATCAGTGTGATTGACGTGCGATCGCTGTGCTGATTAGAGGAGCGAGCTCATATTTGTGATTAATCTAAACGATGCTGAAATCACATCAGATCATCAAGAGTCCTGAAAAAGAGACTCGTCGCTGCAAGTTACTAGCCTGACAGTGGAAATGCGACATGATTTTGGCTTTACTGCTCAACCTCCCGGGTGATTGGCCCGGCCCGGCCTGATAAAAGCCCTGGCTGATAAAAAAATGAATGAATGAATAAAAAGTCACTAAAAGTCACTTTGTTAAACTATAGAGTTGGACAGAGTGGACAGAACAGAGATCAACATCCCATAATGCACTTTACCACCGTAAATAAACCCAAAACACTGGTGATTCTCTAAATACAGAAACTGTTCATGGACAGATAATGTTTTACAGTGTATACATCAGTAGCTTTGACTCATTCAGCTGTTTAGTTTCTGATTATCTCCTACTGAAAGATCGTAGCAGTGTTGTTGGAGTGTGTGTGTGTGTAGGTCTGAGTGATGATTGATCATCAGTGGTTGTGAATGTGAAAGCAGGAGAAGACGGAACCAATGCATTATCAGCTAATGAGCGACTCTCACCTGCGGCTCTCACGCACACACACACACACACACACGTACATCTTACTCCACAGATGATAAAGCTGATCAGTGTTTGCTCCTGCAGTGACTGGTTAACAGGTGCACACACACACACACACACACACACACACACACACACACACACACACACACACACACACACACACCTTCATTAACAAAATTCAGGAGATTTGGTGAAAGATGAATATATACGGGACTAAAGTCTGATCACACGGACAGATTCTTATTTGATATGATTATTTGATAAGGGGTTTTGGGGTCAAACAGCCTTCCTCTTAATGCTTTACTAGACACTCCACCTTTCAGACACGTGTGAAGCTTCAAGCGTTCTGCTGTGGATTCATTCCTCTGTCTGGACAACTGAGACAATTAACAGTGACAGACGGACAGGCTGCTTAACTGTGGTTAATTTAAGGTCAGATGGATGACAGAACCATCAAGGAAAAGAGTTGATTCCTTCCATTACGCTCTAATACAGTGGTCCTTAACCACGAGGCCGTGGACCGGTAGCAGTCTGTGGATCAATTGGTACCGTGCTGCACAAGAAATCATTAATTATTTCGGTTTTATTTATTATCTGAGTCTGAATGATCTTTTATTTTGAAAAGTCTTTTATTTTGAAAAATGACCATACCCACATAGCAAAATTCCTCTGGCCCACACAATCAGGTTTTGCTTGGCCCACACGCCACAGTGAATTACGGTACATTACTTGACCAAGTTTGACTTCCAGACAAGGGCCAAACATGGACCATATTTGGGCCGAGTCTCAGCCAAGTTAATAACTCATAACTGGGTCTGAACTGGGCCAGATATGTTGGTGTGTCACAATTGCAATGAAATTGATAAACCCATAAAGCATTGCGCTTTAGGCACACTATGGGCGTGCTTTTTCTTAAGGCGACCTGATGGGTAGAATTTTTTTCTTTACTTAAAAATAATTTAAATGTATTTTAAACGTGGGTCATGACAGGCCAAACGTGGCCCACATATCAATTTTTAACATCTGAGCCAAATACTACATTTTACATCTGGCCCAAATCTTGTGTGCTGCCTTAAAGACAGTGCCACTTCTGCCAAACCCGTGCCATGTTTGGCCCACATGCTGTGTGCCAGTGCCGGATGCCAAACTTGATGCCAAATCTGGGCCAGAATTCGTTGCTTAAGTATTCTCTCAGTTACATCTCGTTCAGTTGAGCGCCCAAATTTAACCCACAAGCAGCAAAATGAGTAAGAAACAGACTTCTTTGGAAAATTTCTTTGCGAAGGGGAACGACCCACAAACTGCCAAGGAATAGATCCATAATCTATTTGTCAACAAATCAGGTGACTCCAGCATGTCTGTGCAAAAAGATCAACTGCTGGAGATTGAAAATGATGGCGGCCTTTTAGCAGCCGTTCGCATATCTCGTCTTTTCTAGAGGTCGCACAAGTTCGTTGTTTCCAATGGAGGTGTGTGGCTTGACACACACAGTTGAATGAATTCCGCGAGTGCATCGCGAGTCACATGACAAGAATTGACCAATCAGCTTCAGCTTGTATGTAACATACACATTTCAGTAGACTAATTATGTCAGACAGACACAGAACACCCAAACACTGCAGTGCTTTGTAATTTTCTCCATAAATAAAACGTGTATCAGAGTGACAGCAATGTTTTGTCAGCTTGTCATCCTCTGAGAAAACGGTTAATATTCGGCTAGCAAACAGTGATAAAAAGGTTGAGGACCACTGAACTAATCTGTAGCAAAAGCTCTAGAATACACAAGACATGCCACTCATATAGTCTTGAATGGGGGAAAACTGCTATGGTCAAGATGGCAAATGAAGCTCCGCCTTCTAGTACAGGAGCCAATCATTGATCGCTATAGACTGAAGATGGGCTTGGTGCAGACGTGTGTTTAGCACAGTTTCTGCAGCTTCATTATGAACCCTCTCAGCCATCTCAGCCAATACTTGCTTCACACACATGATAAATAGATCCACACAAAGCTTGAAATCTCTACTATTAAAGGTGCTGTATGTCAGTTTTTGACTCTTCTAAAGCATAAAAACACTATAATATTTGTGCAGATATTTAAGAAACCACATCCTAAGTGAATATACTTTATCTGAAAAACAATGCTGAAGTCAGATATTCTGCTTTAAAAATGTGTTTTTTGTGCCGGAACACTGTCTATGTTTATGTTCTTTTAACCTGCACAATGCCAGTTTAACCAATTTTAATTCAGCACTCCGGGTTGCCTTGGTGGAAAACCGCGTATTTCATTCATTGATTCAGAAAGAATCTGAAAACATGCGCCTGTGACCGAAAATGCGTCCGAAATGTGACCTCCAGTGGACAGTAGGATTCAGTTCCACATGAGGTTATTAATTAGCAAAAAATATAAATATTACACAGTGTAAACATTAGGTGAGCAGGTTACATTGTACAGCAGTTTGGCTGTTTGCACCAGACGAAACACGACAGAAATGTAAATACAGCCATTCAGAAGCACAGAATATGCACTCACTCACCAAACGGTAAGGTTTATAATCTATTCAAACTCACATTGTTAGCATTTAGCACTGAATAAAGCACACAAGGTTTACCTGAGCTGATCACTGTCATAGGTTTCACATGTTCAGCTGTGAGAAATAGAAGCCGTTTCTAATATATCAATATAAGATGTTGGTTAGAACCAAAACTCCTTTTAATATGGAGAATATTCCCTCTATTGCGTGTCGTTGCTTTTATTTAGAGCACAGTTTAAATCACTCGCTCCTGTACTCAATCTGGCAACCTGCGCTTCAGTTTGTTTTGATCCAGGAGTGGAATACCTAGTTCAACCACTGGGGGTCAAACTTACATACTGCACCTTTAAACGAACCAACTACACTGGAAAACAAATGTTCTCTGGTTTTGTAATCTGTATGAAACTAACATGCAAGGTACAGTCAGTCCTGTCAAACGCACATCACATGACAGCAACTACTCGAACGCCCACAAACTTGTAAATAAAGAGTCGCTGTCATTTCTGGAGGAGATTCACCATCAAGAATAAGTTGTGAATTACTTCAGAAGTTCAGCACAATCAGATGAGGCTATAATCAGAGAATTATATAGTGTGGTAAACCTAAACAGCCATAATGGAGGTTGGTGTCGTGATCTTGTTCCCTCAGAGCGCACATTAGCTTGGGAAACCTGAAAAAATGTAGTCTTACATGTGATTTGGTGAATCCAAATAGGAAATCTAATCATAAGCTTTGGAAAATTCAGTGTTTCCTCATTCAAACAGAATGCCTTAGCATACTAATGTTTGCATTTCAAAGATGGCCATCTAGTGAAATGACTTGCCTTAAAGTGACTTTGTAAGTACTCCTGGCCCCAGTTATCTAATGTTCTTGCCACATGTAGCAACAGTCCATATAAACACATATTATTTATGTAAAATAATGCAAAATGCATAAGGAAACATTTGAAACATTTACTGATTGTTCTTTAAATTATGATTAAAGATGATGGCTAAAAATTTTGACTTCAACTATAGATGCATATTGGCCATTGTGCGAGCAGTGATGGTAAACAGCGTCAGTTCACACACAATCTCCACCGAACTAACCTGTGACATTCTGTCTAATCAGCCTTACACTCATTACTGCCGTCATCATAAATAATACTAATGGCTTTGACTTCAATCTGCATTCGTGACACATGACCCACTTAATGATCATAGCAGTGAAGAACTGCAGCTAAACTAGATTCACACAGTACACAGACAAACAGATAAATGATGGCCAAATTGATAAAAGTATTGAAATGATAAAGAAAAGAAGACATGGGAAGCCCAGACAGCAGTTGAAATCTCTCAGTAATTCTTCAGCAACACTCTGCTCTTCCTCGGTGTAAATGAATATCAGCTGCTTCAGTCTAACATCTACATTAGCAGGAGGATGAAGATGAAACCAGGATGGACATTTCACCAAGACAATGATCCAAAACACAGCCAAGGAAACTCTCAGATGCTTTCAGAGAAAGAAAATCAAGCTGTAGAATGGCCCAGCCAATCACCTGATCTGAACCCAATAGAAAACACAAAATAAAGCTCAGATTTGATAGATGAGACCCACAGAACCATCAAGATTTTTACACTCTGGTGAAGTGAGAAACTCAGACCTGAGCAACAGAGGTGGGTAGTAACGAATTACATTAACTTTGTTACATTTACTTCAGTAAAATTGTTGGGTACCGTTTACTTTTTGACCACATTTAAAAATGTGTACTTTTACTCACTTAAATTATTAGAGAAAAATCATTACTCTTACTTCGCTACATTTGGCGACGTTCCTCCTACTGTCAAATGATAATAAATATGATTCATATGACTTGTTTGCAAATATTGCGAGACGACACATTGGAGAGGTTGTGTCACGAGAGGTTGCTATAGAGACATATCTCCTGCTTTCATTTGGTTAAAGAGCATGCTTGCCTATGTTGGAATGATGGCTAAAGTCGAGGAAGATGTGCGAGTTTACTGCGGTCACGCCATGGCCTTCTCCGGTTTCGAGAAGGACGGTCAAGCTGTCTGTGCAGTGAGTTTATCGGACCAGGTCACCCGCGGCCTCAAGTTCAGTCAATGTTCACTCCAAGATGTCAACAAGAATAGTTTGATAATGCGATCCATGCTGTACATCGAACTGACATTGCAACACATGAGTTACAGCTCACACGTAAAAAAAACACGTAGTGGTAAGTGTAAATATTTTTATTCCAATTTGAACCTTATTAATGGTAACTAAATTAATTTCAAACTGTGATTAGTCTCCGCATCATGATGTGGTGGATGGCAACACACTCGGGAAGCATAATCTAATCATCCGGTTTCTCAGTATCACTTAAATTCCTGTCTTTAAAGACAGCTCTGCTGGTCGCGTTGGCATCCTTCAAGAGAGTAGGAGATCTGGAGGCATTTTCGGTCAGTGAATCGTGCCTTGAATTCGGCCGGGCTACTCTCACGTCATCCTGAGACCCCGACCTGGGTACGTGCCCAATGTTCTTACCACCCCATTTAGAGATCAGGTGGTGAACCTGCAAGCGCTGCCCTCGGAGGAGGCAGGCCCAGCCCACTCACTGCTTTGTCCTGTTCGCGCTTTGCACCTTTACGTGGAACGAACGCAAAACTGCTTTAATTTTAGTCGATATAAAACAAGTAAGAATTTCACCAGAAAAAAAATATTATAGGAAATACTGTGAAAAATTCCTTGCTCTGGTAAATGTCATATATATAATGAAAAGTAACCAGGAACTATTTACTTGAGTTATTTCATCATAAATTATTTTTATTATATTTCATCAGATACTTTTTTACTCTTACTTGAGTAACTTTTATGATTGCTACTTTTACTTGAGTATAGATTTTGGATACTCTACCCCCACCTCTGCTGAGCAATGCATGTGACTTCATTCATCCATCTGAGAGGTGTCTTTAAGCTGCAGCACCAAAAAAAGCCTTTCATATAAAGTATTAAACACGTTTCAGTAGTTCAGCGCTTTCTCCTGCTGTCATAGTTGTTACACAGAACTTTCTATTATACAGAGAATTTCTCAGATTTGTTTTGTTTTAATGTTTGTACTGTTTGTGTTTTTACCAAAAATCTGCTTCAATTCCATGCCAACAGCTTCTTTAGAAATATTATTCCCAGAAAAAAAAACATGACGTGTTTCCATCACTGTATATAACATAGCTTAAATTCTAGCAGGCAGCATAATGTGAATGCCAGACAGACAGCAGTGGTGCGATAAGGGTGTTCTCTGTTATCAGTTCATTTCCACATAAAAGCCACTGAAGGATCAGAACAGAGAGACTCAAACAGATTTAAAGCTGGAGAAAGATACACCTGACACTCAACGCTGCTGCTTTCATCCGCTTAATCAACTGGACAATCAAACCAATCACCAGTCTGCAGAACAGAGTCTCTCCAGACGAGCAGAAACACTTCACATACCTGAAATAGACACACACACACACACACACACACACACACGCTGCATTCTGTGGTTTATGAGGACTTTCCATTGATATAATGTACACAACCTGTCAGTCTTGTCACTTATCAGTTTTAGGAACAACAAATATTAACTTGACTTCTAGTTGATGATTTGGTATCAGAAGTGGCTTATATGAAAGACAAAGGCCTCTAGATGATGCTTATTTGAGCACAATAAAATATGATCATGCCTTGATGTTGAATGATTTCATTAGTACAGTAAGGTCTGACTCTGCTTAGACTAAAGTCTCATCACTGAATCTTCAATAATGTCCAGTATAGAATATAAAGTCATGCTGGAGTGGAAACAGAATGAATATTGTGTCTGACTCCATCATGAGCTTGGAGGACTGCATCCATACATCTCTGAATGACTCAAATCACGCATTAATAAAGTCATCTGGAATGGCAAAGAAAGCGTTCTTGCAGGACTCTCAGAGTTCATCAAGATTCTTTGGATTCATCTTCAACGCCTCCTCCTCCATCTTACCCCAGACATGCTCAATAACGTTCATCTCTGGTGACTGGGCTGGCCATTTCTGGAGCAACTTGACCTTCTTTGCTTTCAGGAGCTTTGATGTGGAGGCTGAAGTATGAGAAGGAGCGCTATCCTGCTGGAGAGTTTCCCCTCTCCTGTGGTTTGTAATGTAATGGGCAGCACAAATGTCTTGATACCTCAGGCTGGTGATGTTGATCATCCACTCTGCAGATCTCTTGCACGCCCCCATACTGAATGTAACCCCAAACCATGATTTTCCCTTCACCAAACTTGACCAGTTCATGCTGGTTCCAGTAGGTCTTCTGCAGTATTTGTGATGATTGGGATGCAGATCAACAGATGATTCATGGGAAAAATCCACCTTCTCACACTTTTCCAAATGATCAACTAGAAGTCAAGTTATTATGTGTTGCTTTTACAACTGGGATTGACAACAAGACTTTTGTCAGGTAGTGTATTTTACACAGTAAAAACCACCTACAGTGCTCCGCCCCTACACAAAAACTCAACCCTTACACATTAAATATGACTTAAGCATTATGAATTATAAGGACACAAGGCATGTCCTCATAAACCACTTCAAAATTAGATATGTTTCCATCAAAAGCTGCAAATTAGACTTGTGCGAAAATGCAGCGTTTTCATCTAATGAGTCAAAGAGAACAAAATCATCACTTCCTGATAAACTTGCACTAATATCACTGAGAGAAGTGTAGTTTACTGCACTGTTGGGGTTCTCCACGGTGGTGTTTGTTCTCCTCCAATAAATGAGTTGCGCCTCAAAAGACGAAGATGAAATGCAATGAACACGGTGGCTTTAGGAGGCATGAGACAGGAGCACAGACAGATGCTCAAAGTAGCTCAGGAGGGAAGAATAATAGAAGCATAATAACACTGAAGCTCTGTGATGACGGACTGACGAAGGGCTGAGGCCTTTTACAATGAGAACAACTACATATCAGATCTGCAACAATGTCCTGTAAACGCTGCATTAATGTCTCCTATCATGCACATTTTTATCAGCGCTTAATCTGTTCAAAATAAATCACATGATGTTTTTGATGTGCATGCTGGAGTTTAATTAAATGTTTTCAAGAATTCACAGTTAGCTGACGATTGATTATGAGGCGGGTTTGGCACGCTGTCCCGGGAGAGAGCCCTAAGCTCATAAGATCCTCGAGCCCGGGGCTCCCTCCTATTTGCAGGGTGAGAGGGGAGTTTGAGCTCAGGTAGATCTCGAAAACTCCCCTGCTGTTTGTGGCTAATGAACAATTAGGCATTGCTATGAAGACATAACTACTGACTAAGAGCACATCTACTGTATGGTAAATACACTCCATTGTAGCGTATATGTGCATTTTTTTCTTATCAGATAAAAAGTTTATCCTACTCAGTATATTTTTTAAGCACCTTTTTAAAATGCATGTGCATCTCATCATTTCCATTATGCATTTTCTAAGCAATATTTAAAAATGTGCATAAAACAGGTGGATGGAAACAGCTATTGTATTATCAAAGACTTACTCATTATACCAATGTGTGTCCTCGTAAACCATCCACACCAACACACTCTCTCTCTTTCTCTCTCTAAACACACACACATGCATGCACCTCAATCCACACACAAATACAGTGTATACACAATAGGGTCATTTTTTCCCCCGAATTTCGAATATTCGTCAATTTTATAACAAAAAGAAAGAAAGAAAGAAAGAAAGAAAGTGAATGGTGGGTAAATGATGACAAAATTTAGATTTTTGGTTGAACTGTCCCTTTAAGACCAACAATATGCACTGGCAAATTCATTAAATCATTCATTCATTCTCCTTCAGCTTAGTGCCTTATTTATTAAAGGTCGCCACAGCAGAATAAACCGCCAACTATTTCAGCATATGTTTTACACAGCGGATGCCATTCCAGCCACATTCATATCACCCTGCAGCCCAGGACCGGCTACTTACTGAAGCTAAGCAGGGCTGAGCCTGGTCAGTACCTGGATGGGCGACCACTTGGGAACACTGCTCTGTGAAGTGGTGTTAGAGAGGCCAGCAGGGGGCGCTCAACCTGTGGTCTGTGTGAGTCCTAATGCCCCAGTGAAAGTGGAGGGGACACTACACTGTCAGTGGGCGCTGTCTTACGGATGAGACGTTAAACTGAGGTCATGACTCTCTGTGGTCATTAAAAATCCCATGGCACTTCTTGTAAAGTGTGTGGGTGTAACCCGGTGTCCTGGCTAAATTCCCTCTCGGCCCTTACGATCATGGCCTCCCAATCATTCCCCTCCACCGAATTGGCTCTATCACTGTCTCTCCACTCCACCAATGGCTAGTGTGTAGTGAGCAACTGGCGCCGTTGTCTTGTGGCTGCCGTCGTCTTGTGGCTGCCGTCGCATCATCTAAGTGGATGCTGCACGCTGGTGGTGGTGCTCATGATTGTGAAGCGCTTTGGGTGTACAGCCATACACAATAAATGCGCTATATAAATACACATTACATTACAATATACACGTTAAACCAACCTACAATAAAATTGAAATTTTTAATCCGTATATCCTGCATTTACCATTCTGATGAGCTATAAACAGATGAGAGGCATGGGTGCCCATTTTACAGAAAGATGATTTACTCTTCTTGCCTCATCTGTTTTCAAAATAAGAGTCCCATATACATAGTACGTTTCAAGAGTTCCCACTTAGATATGCTTAGCGTTTATAGTAGGTTTGGCATGCTGTCCCGGGAGAGGATCCTGAGCTCGGAGATACTTGAGCCCAAGGCTCCCGCCCGGTCAATAAGCATAAGGGGATCCGAGATCAGGTAGGTCTCGAGAGCTTCCCCTAGAAAAGGGAGGAAAAGGAGGAGATGGGGTGGAAGGGGGGATTCTTTCAAAATGAAGCTAGAGCAGTAGGGAGAAAATTATCCATTTATAGTAAGCTTGGATCGCTCTGATTGGATTATTACTGATTACAGATGAGAAGCCAGATGTGCTCAATCATATCACATGCTCCTCTCGAAATTAGTTTGTGAAACTTCACTTAATACAAGTCTATAAACCTAAAAAAAAGGACTGAAATAGCATTCTTGTAATCTCACTAGGAAAAGTTGAAGCCAATCAATGGCTGTTTGGGGTGTGAATTTTAATGATCCCATTTCAAATGTAAAAGTCTGTGCTTTGTTCTGATGGGCCTGTTTTCACACTCATTGGATCTCATCCTTTCTTGAGTGAAAGGATGCCAATACACTATAAAAAATGCTTCTGTTTATGCAGAGGTTGATATTAATTCCTGCCTGTGCTCTCATACAAGTTAATACAAACTCTAAATATGCTATTCCCATGTACAAGCCATTTTATACAGCTATGCATAGGTATATGGTTTTCATTCTATGACACCTTTAATATCTCACATATATTATTGGGTTGGGGCGGCACTGTGGCCCAGTGATTAGCACTGTAGCCTCACAGCAAGAAGGTTGCTGGTTCGAATCCTGGCTGGGTCAGTTGGCATTTCTGTGTGGAGTTTGCATGTTCTCCCCATGTTGGCGTGGGTTTCCCCACAGTCCAAACACATGCGCTATAGGGGAATTGTGTGAATACCCAGTACTGGGTTGCGACTGGAAAGGCATCCACTGCGTAAAACATAAGCCGGAATAGTTGACAGTTCATTCCGCTGTGGCGACTAAGCCAAGGGAAAATTAATAAATTAATATTATTGGGTAGAAATATATATATATGTGTGTGTGTGTGTGTGTATATATATATATATATATATATATATATATATATATATACAGTGCATCCGTAAAGTATTCATAGCACTTGACTTTTTCCACATTTATTGTTACAGCCTTATTCCAAAATGGATTAAATTGATTTATTTCCTCAACATACACACAATCTCCCATAATGACAATGTGAAAAAATTGTTTTTGAATTTTATTAAAAATAAAAAAGCTGAAAACTCTTCAATACATCAGTATTCACAGTCTTTGGTGTGATTCTGTTTCTACTGATCATTCTTGAGATGTTTCAGCAGCTTCATTGGAGTTCACCTGTGGTCAATTTAGTTGATTGGACATGATTTGAAAAGGCATACACCTGTCTATATAAGGGCCCAGGGTTGACAGTGCATGCCAAAGCTCAAACCAAGCATGAAGACCTCTGTAGACCTCCGAGACAGGATTGTCTCCAGGCACAAGGCTGGGGAAGGTTACAGAAACATTTCTGCTGCTCTAAAAGCTCCAATGAGCACAGCGGCCTCTATCATCCGTAAGTGGAAGATGTTTAACCACCAGGACTCTTCCTAGAGCTGGCCGGCAATCTGAGCTGAGTGATCAGGGGTGAAGTGCCTTAGTCAGGGAGATGATCAATAACCTGATGGTCACTCTGTCTGAGCTCCAGCGTTCTTCTGTGGAGAGAGGAGAAACTTACAGAAGGACAACCATCTGTGCAGCAATCCACCAGCCAGGCCTGGAATTTGCCAAAAGGCATCTGAAGGACTCTCAGACCATCAGAAACTAAACTCTCTGGTCTGATGAGACTCAAATTGAACTCTTTGGAGTGAACGCCAGGCGTTACATTTGGAGAAAACCAGGCAGCGCTCATCACCAGGCTAATAGCATCCCTACAGTGAAGCATGGTGGTGGCAGCATCATGCTGTGGGGATGTTTTTCAGCAGCAGGAACTGGAAGACTAGTCAGGATGGAGGGAAAGATGAATGCAGCAATGTACAGAGACATCCTGAATGAAGACCTGCTTCAGAGTGCTCTTGACCTCAGACTGGGGCGACGCTTCATCTTCCAGCAGGACAATGACCCAAAGCACACTACCAAAATATCAATGGAGTGCCTTCACAACAACTCAGTGAATGTGCTTGAGTGGCCCAGCCAGAGCCCAGACCTAAATCCTATTAAACATCTCTGGAGAGATCTGAAAATGGCTGTACACCGTCGCTTCCAATCCAACCTGATAGAGCTCGAGAGGTACTGCAAAGAGGAACGGGCAAAAATTCCCAAAGACAGGTGTGCCAAGCTTGTGGCATCATATTCAAAAAGACTTGAGGCTGGAATCGCTGCCAAAGGTGCATCAACAAAGTATTAAGCAAAGGCTGTGAATATTGATGTACATGTGAGTTTACAGCTTTTTATTTCTAATAAATCTGCAACAATTTCAAAAACTCTTTTCCACATTGTCATTATGGGGGATTGTGTGTAGAATGTTGGGGAAATACATCAATTTAATCCAGTTTGGTATAAGGCTGTAACATGAAACAATGTGGAAACAGTGAAGCGCTATCAATACTTTCCAGATTCCCTGCATATATATATATATATATATATATATAATTTTTTTTATTATTACTTTACATTAATTAACATTGCTGCAAATGCAACAGAATAAGCCAAATGCCTGTTTTTCAGTTGTTGTCTCTGGACAGATGCAAATATAATATAAAGCAAATATAAAAGAGCATTAAAATGGGCATAGCTATACAAAACCTGATAAATATTGATAAAACAAACTACAATGCCAACATTATGTAAAAGAGACGAGTTGTTCAAAATCCTTATACAGTAAACCACTACAGGAGCTGAAAAATTGGGGCCCTGAAATAACTTGCAAATATTTAGCTGTGGAGTCATCTTTGGCTGAAATGTGTAAAAGATTGTGCTGATTTTGGGTCACTCATCTTCATTCACGAGACTCATCTGCAGAATGACGTTTGCTTGCAAATCAGCCTTTATAACCCATGCTGTCTCTCTCAGTTCTGTGTGTTGCAGGGGCTGTTGGGTAATAGACTGCTGTGAAATCAGCAAGACACACAACCGAAGACCACAAGACGTCCACAGTGTTTCAGAAGTGCATGAAAAATCCAGTTTTGAAATGTTGCCGTTCAAGGCAATTTCTGCAGTAGCAGTGAATGAATGTGAAATCGAAACGTGTTTATGCTCTAAACCGGGAAGGAATCCAAAACAAGACCCAATGGGACAGTTCTTCAGGGTGTTCTCCTGCAGGATCACTTTGAGCATCCCATGCAAACCGGCCATAAATAATGAGCTGGTGTTCAGAGGGATTGTGGTTTGTCGTTTTTACCTGTGCAGTGACGCTTCAAAGACACAAACCGAAGAGCTCTATTTGAAGTCCAGACGTGACTGACAGCATGGAAAATCGTTTCCTATTCAATGTGAGAAAACAATTAATTTTTCCCTGTCCTCCAGCTAACTGCACAGAATCATGGTCTGTCTGTCAGAGTGTGAAATCAACCTCAGAGCAGCAGATTGTGTTTCTGTCGGGATCTTTCTGAACGTCTTCATGATTCATGTCTGCTTAGAAGCGGTCGCAGATCCACAGGAGAGGAAGGAAAGGATCAGAGTATCATACATGTTCAGGAATGACTTCATTTCTTTCTGGTTAAAGTCCATGCAAAATCTAAATTTAGAATGTTTATTTTGCTTCCTGGGGCGACACGGTGGCTCAGTGGTTAGCACTGTGGCCTCACAGAAAGAAGGTCGCTGGTTTGAGTCCCGGCTGGGTCCGTTGGAGTTTCTGTGTGGAGTTTGCATGTTCTCCCCGTGTTGGCGTGGGTTTCCTCCGGGTGCTCCGGTTTTCCCCACAATCCAAACACGTGCGCTATAGGGGAACTAAATTGGCTGTAGTGTACGAGTGTGTGTTTGTGAATGTGTGTGCACTGTGTAAAACATATGCTAGATAAGTTGGTGGTTCATTCTATTGTGGTGATACCTGATGAATAAAGGGACTAAGCTGAAGGAAAATGAATGAATCACTGAAATAATGCGCTCTATGGCACTGTTTAAAATAATTATTTGATATTATCTGATTCCTAAGAATTACTTATTTAAATGGAGGCGTCCTCATATATCATCATCCAGATTTATTTAAGTCCTTATATACAATTTTCCATGATAAATGTACACAACTTTACATATTAAGTGGAAAAGATGTAGGCTGAAACCTTTCTATCTTTGCTTTATAATACTAATAAACCTCATAATGATGATTTCCAAGACTGAGGGAGATCTGATTTCTCAAAAGAGCAAAACCAGAATCTAAATAAAACGGATTTTTAGTGTTTGATCTTGATTTATAGCTTTGTCCAGGGCTCTTGTTGAGAAGCACAGATCTAAAAGTCATTATTCCCATGCATATCCCTTAACTCAACCCGCTTCACATTCAGCAAATAATGGTGGTTGTGTCACTTTAAGCACATGGTCACCTACGAGCATCAATAAATAATGGCTTTATTTGTCAAAATCATGCAGGTCTTTGAGTTCCCTTTACAGATCACACACAGTTATATGCGCACAACGCTACACGGTACACTAAAGTCTGACAGGTTATTTTCTGATGAGGTTTTTTTTGTTATCAAAATTCTTTACATGAGTAAAATTTCTCTCACATCGTTGCGGCTGGTTCTTTTTAGCCCATTTGTTGTTATTGCAATGATTCACATTGTTTTTCGTATATAACAAATAGGAAAAGCATCTGGTCTTTGTCATGGCTATGAAAGAAAGTGCAGTGGTTTCCTGAAGGATGGGAAATGTCCGTCATGTGCGCTGGCCAATCCGCTCTGGTAAAGTCTGTGCATTATTAAGCATGAGTTCTGTAGTCTCTGTAGTGGGAGGATCCCCCGCTTCCAATGAGTATTGCTTCGGTGTCAAACTAAATCTAGTGCGAATGCGATTTTGGACCGATTGTTGGCTGGAATGAAGCAGGAAAAGTCTGTGATATACAGTAATACTGCAGTCGGACAGCTTAAATGTTCTTAAACCTAAAAAACTGCGTGTGATATAGATCAGCTTGCGTGGTTACGTTTCAAAGGTTTTCCTTAAACTTGCATAATAAACATGCAATGAAAGAATTTTTCGGATAATATTCTTCTATATAAAGAGTAACTCTGCATGGGTGCATTATTAAAAGTAGTGAAAAGAAAGAAACGCAAAGAAACGGAGCAGCAGAGGAGAGTCCTGAGGGGTTCCAGCGCTCGCTCCGGCTCATCTTCATCTTGCATAAGGCACCGGATCCCCATCTAAAACAACAACAAAAAAAACGTGCATCGTTCATCCGGATGAGTCCGTCTGCGTCCCGACGTCCCGCTCCCCTCCTCATTAGTGAGTCTCTAATAGTTCATAATGAAATGAAGAAGCGCTGCACGGCAGAAAGTGACGCTCTTCAGACGCAGATAGAAACTTCACACATTCACTGTGTGTCAGTGGTTTGACTGAAGAAACTCTGCCATCCAGTGTATGTACTGTATGTGTGTGTGTGTGTGTGTGTGTGTGTGTGTGTGTGTGTGTGTGTGT
>CAIGQZ010000217.1:13995727-14011525 GCA_903798205.1 Danio tinwini | reverse complement strand
TGTGTGTGTGTGTGTGTGTGTGTGTGTGTGTGTGTGTGTGTGTGTGTGTGCGTGAGTCTGTGTGCACTTGTTTTTAATTGAGCTGGTCCTCATATTGTTTCCGGAAACAGTCGCCAGCAGGAAAGAATTCCCAGCAGCGTTCCTGGTACATTTTCCAAACGTACGACTCCTGAAAGACAAGCAAAAGTGTGTTGACTGGGTATATATATACTCCTTTTAAGACTTTTAAGACCTCATCGTTACTGCCAGTAACTGAAATTGTAACGTGCAGTATGCACTCACTGGCCACTTTATTAGGTACACCTTACTAGTATCAGGCAGGACCCCCTTTTGTCTTCAGAACTGCCTTAGGGCGTATTCACACTATGTACAGTTGCCTTGTGGTAAAGCACACTTGCTACCGCCCTCCCCTCTGCCCCGGTGGCCTGCACTCACATTGCATCTGAGCCGGAGCACGCTTACGTCATCGATGATGCGCTGGACAGTTTAACAGAAGAGAAGCCTCTCGCTCAGCACAGTGGAGATTGTTTAGTTATATCATTTTAGTCGTTTGATATGCAGTAACAGTCAAATAATTTGCTGAACAGATCAGCCACTTTTGACGCTCATAAATAATCATAAAGTCCTCGTGCTGCAGGTATGAGGAGGTTTGCAGCTGTCGTGCAGTGAGGGGTTTGTGTCTTTAATAAACTACGACAGTTTGCTTTCATTGAAAAGTAAGAACGAATAATAAAACACATATGAAACAGTCCCTTAAAAGTCACGTCTCGTCTTCAGTTTCGTGGTCAGGTGCACTTTGCATTCACACTACAAGCGTACAGCACCAAAGCCCAAGTAAACCGTGCTCTGGCACACCTCTTCCAACCGGGCCAGGGTTGGCCAACTGAACTGCGCCTGAGCCTGATTCAGAGCACTGGGCACGTCTGGGCACGGTTCGGATAGCATAGTGTAAGTGCGCCCTTAATCCTTGGTGGCATAGATTCAACAAGGTACTGGAAATATTCCTCAGAGATTTTTCTCCTTGTTGACATGATAGCGTCACGCAGTTGCTGCAGAGTTATCAGCTGCACATCCATGATGCGAATTTCCCGTTCCACCACATCCCAAAAGTGCTCTATTGGATTGAGATCTGCTGACTGTGGAGGCCATTTCAGTACAGTGAACTCATTGTCATGTTCAAGAAACCAGTCTGAGATGATTGACGCTTTATGACATGGTGCGTTATCCTGCTGGAAGTAGCCATTAGTAGATGGGTTATACTGTGGACTTAAAGGGATGGACATAAAGGGATGGACATGGACAGCAACAATACTCAGGTAGGCTGTGGCGTTGACACGATGCTCAATTGGTACTGTTGAGTGTGCCAAGATAATATCCCCCACACCACCACCACCACCGCCACCAGCCTGAACCGTTGATACAAGGCAGGATGGATCCATGCTTTCATGTTGCTGACACCAAATTCTGACCCGACTATCTGAATGTGGCAACAGAAATCAAGTCTTATGAGATCAGGCTACATTTCTCCAATCTTCTATTGTCCAATTTTGGTGAGCCTGTGTGAATTGTAGCCTCGGTTTCCTGTTCTTAGCTGACAGGAGTACGAGCAGTTGAACAGGTGTACCTAATAAAGTGGCCGGTGAGTGTATTTACTAAATACTGATCGTAAACTGATCGTAAATAAACAAAGCAGAGTCAAATCTAGCAGGATTTAATTGATTTTATAAACTACACAGCAGCCTGATATTCGCAGATTAAATTCAGGCAAACTTTAGCAAACAGCCATACACTGAATAATCAAAAATGATACAACATTTATCACTTTAAAGGTTTTTAATACTTTTTAAGGGCCTCAAGTTTCTCTAAACTGATTCATCAACTTTAAATAGTTTTTAAGACGTCGCGGACGCCTTGATTGAAGAGCAGAACAAACAACAGAATCAAAGGAAAAAGAGAGGATGACGGGAATTACCTGGCCTGTGTGCTCTGTTTCATCCTTGTTGATGAGATACATGAAGAAAAATCTGCAAAGACACACAGTTTACCCTGATTTAAATCATGCACTGTTGTGCAGCCAAGTTTTATTGTCTTGCCAGAGGCAGCTAGCCTACAGGGCTCTTCTAGACACTGCATTGATCTGTATCTCGTTTGCTTTGAGTCTCTTACAGGTAAAAGACTTGAGGACGCAGTCGTTAAATCCTCCTGAATATGGAAGGCTCTGCGGTAGAGCTGGCTGATTAATCAAAAGTAATTTTCACACGTATTTTGTCAGTGAAGGTGGTTCTGTAATCAGTAGTAAATCTCTAGCATGTGCATTAAGATGGAGCTGCATTTACCACACAGAATCATACCTCACAAACTGGCAATGCAATATCATATTCATAAACACATGCAGTTTAATGAAATCAAAAATAATCATTCTGCAATTATGACAAGAAACTATGGTTATGTGTAGTGACTGCTGCTACATCTGAAAGCATGTGAAAATATCAGGTTTTTACTCCAAAGTCACCTCATAACTTCAGTCGAGTACTTGAAATAAATCATTCAGTGAGATGAATCCATAGTGGTGTGATTATTAATCATGTTAAACCAATAAAAGCAGTTAAATCTGTTTATAATGCAATGCCATGGCGATTTTTCCTTATGGGTTTCTTCATTGGTGTTTTGGAGCTTCCATACACGTATGCCTTCTGATGCTAGAACTACTTCAGAGGTTTACTACTGATCACAGAACTGTGCTTCAACAACATGTGCATGACAATCACAGCATTTTGATTACGTTTTTTTTTAAAGTGTTTGGGATTTTAATTCAATTCACAATCACCCAGCTCTACCCTAAAGCAGTGAATGCTGATCACTTACAGATAGTTGGCCAGGTTGTGTTCCTGCAGTGTGTGTGTCTCGAAGCCATGAGGAACCGTGTCGAAATAATCGTTCCCGATTCCACAGATGAAGCACTTCGTCTGCAGGAGGAAAGACACACGTGTGCTTAAAGGCACAAAATCTAACTATTGCCACTAGAGGGCGTGAATTCACAACAAACAAATGCATATTTTAAATGACTGAGTATGGAATCATGGGAGTTGTAGTTTTCATCTCCTACGGGACTCCTGCAGAAATCATGTTGATGGATGAGTAGAGTATTCAACACTAATTATCATGGTAGTATGAAGCAGACTAAAGACTCGTACACACCAGGATGCTTCTTGCTCATGTTTATCGTCAGAATTATTTGAGACGTTTTTCTGCATTCAAACCCAGGCGATTGTCATAGACACAAAAATCACCCTCTGACATTAGATGGCTCTTAATGAAGTTGCAAGTCAGGAAAGAAAAGTCAAATGAAACCATCCTATCTGCAACTCTCCACTCCTACTGACATTATTGTAGCAGCTGTTGCGTTTATCATACAGCTCTCTGTGTTCAGACACAATAAAGCAGCTCCACATTTATCTTCTTCATTGAATGGAAGTCAAACTGGGATCACCTCGACTGTTTTGTGCATAAGCGCCTGGAAGTGGTGTTTACTGTAACTTCAGCAGCTCCGGGACACACTCTGATTGGTGAAAAAGTTTTTGGCACGACGCATCAAAACAAAAAAATGTAGGTCTGCTGTGGCCCTTTGTTTAGTCACGAGGCGTTAAATGTTGATGAATACCGCAAGCTAAACATGTCCTGGTGTGAATGAGCCTTAAAGGGTCACAAATCCCTGATGTTGTCGAGCAAATTTGTTCCTTCAGTTTGAAAATAATTTTTTAAGCTACGTCACGGCGATTAGATCCTTGTGTGTTTTCCAACATGTAGACTAAATGTCTGTGCTGGTGAGTACAACGTAACATCTTTGAGCTTTCAGCATTAATTCATGAGAAAAACTTGGTTTGAACCAATCAGCACGCTCTACTGTGAATGAGGTGCAACTTCATTCATATGCATGATAGCTGTTTACCTGTTACAGTGTTCAGACGAAAGAGAGACGCCACGTTGTGTTGCCAACCGTAATTAAAACGAGTGGAAGAAGAAGAATGTTTTGATGACATGGGTCGTCAGTGTTGCATTTATACATTTTCTTCAACAAAGGTTTTGTTTTCATTTCCCCGCTATGACAGCGCAGCTGGATTCACGTGTGGATTACAGTGGTCTGCTAACATGCGACAAAAATAAGTTTGTAGGGAACATTTCTTTTCCCGAGAGCTTTTTGCATCTGGAAATGGTGAAATATGGATTTGCTGCTTGTCTCCTTTTAAAAATGATGCGGTTCCAGTTTGTGTTGATTGTCCTGTCTCTACATATTTGGTAAGTGTGTGTGATCTGTGTTCTTTGTTTGTTCATTCAGATGGCAGCAGTACTCTTTTAAAGACATAACCTTAGTCAAAATGATTTAGTTACTAAGTTTACAGTTTGTTTAATATCACTGCAATATTATAGACTGAAAGATCTGCTGTAAATGCTGCTCTCAGAGTATAAACATGTAAACACCACAATCAAACTATTTACCGTCGTGTAGAATTTTTGCCACATTTTGTGACAAGATAGTCTATACACAAATGGCTTTCTGACGCTACCTACCGAGTACATCTAAGTTACAGAAAAATGCTGAGGTTTTTTTTCTCTCAATAAAACTCCACACTTCCAGCAGTTCCTCGCATCCAATATCTTGTTTGTCATGGGGGCATGCATGAAATATTCCTGAATAAAAGTGAAAGCAGGGTTTCTGCAGATATCATAATGTCAAATTTAAGACTTTTTAAGACCTTTCTAAGACCATTGGTATAAAAATTAAGACGTTATATCACAATATCAAAAACACGCGTACACAAAGAGAAAATGCTAAATCACAAAATTAGTGGTAAAATAAATGTATTCAAATTGAACAGAACTGAAGACAGGTTAGATGCATCATTGAGCTACAGGAAAAAACAAACAAACATCTTAAGGCTGATTTATAGCCACATTATGCACCTCCACTGACTGCGCGCACACCTCAAACAGATGAGGCTCTTTAAAACGACAAGGGGTGGTCAAAAGAAACCTACCGTAAAGTCAAACGGATAAACAAAGTAGGAAGTTTCCGGAACTATGTCATATCATTAATATTGTTCAGGATTTTAAAACAAATTTTTTTATTATTTGTTTATAATTTACTATAATGATTATAAATATTTTTATAACCATTTAAGATTTTTTAAATCATACGTTGCTTTAGTTCATACCTCAGACAGTTTTACCTATTAAAGTTAAATATTAATGACAACAGAACAGAAAGTTTCTCTACTAATATATTTTAATTATGGAAAGAATAAAAACAAAAAAAAGTACATTTACTAAAAATACTGATGTTTTTTATTTTTTATTTTGCCCACTCCATAGTTCACACAATACTGTTTGGCTAGTTTCTGTCTTCTACTTATGCTAAAAAGGCAATAATAGTCCAACATTCCTGACCATTATCACCAGTAGAGCATAGAAAACAGCCATCAGTATATTGTAAACCGATAGGATCAAATATTCCTTTCCAGTTCTCAAAGAAATAATTTGTTACTTAATTTTAGTTTGTAACTTTTAATTGTTTTAAATTCAAAGTTGTAATTTATACATCAGTGTAAAACCTATGAATGCTGGAAAAACATGTTCTTTGATATTAAAACCACCTGGTTCTCCACTTTTGCCATGGCCTCTCTTTTTGGTTTTAACAAACTTATCCCTCAAGTTTTTCTAAACTTTTTAACAAAAACTTTTCTCCTTTCCCACGGCTGTTGCAATTTCTAGCCAAGAATTATTGGTCATCTGGTTATCTCTATGATCACGCATGGACGGATCATAAAGATGTCTGTACAGACGTACCTGTTTCAGACAAAATCTCTTCAAATTGTTTCATATTCAACTCAAATTAAATGCAGCGTCGTGCGGACTGTTTGCTCGAGTCTCAAAAAATGTTGTGCATTTGGCCAACCAAAATCTTGTCGCACGCACCCAAAGCGTACCTCCGCAAACACATCGATGACATCATATCACCGCGCGCACTGAGTTGAATAACAGAACGCTGATTGGCTATTGCATGTTGGTCTTATTTGTAGTTGTAATACCGCAAATTACATTTGGTCTAGTGAAATAAACAACTACAACACCATGAAAACCAAGCAACAACAACAACAAAAAAGAATTTAAATGAGCATTAGATGTAGCATTACATGGACATCGGCAAAATAAGACCTGTGCAAAAATATTTAAGACTCAGAACAGCCAATTTAAGACTTTTTAAGGCCTAAAATTGAGATTTTTTCAATTTTAGACTTTTTAAGACCCTGTGGAAACTCTGGAAAGTGCCAAACTGCAGTTAAAATCGACAAATTAAGAATTTGGCAAATAGTTAGAATACTAATGTCCATGCAAACGCAGTCACTGTCTTTCTCCCCTGTGTCTGTGTGTTGTTTTGCCTCTGTAAAAATCAGTGCATGCTCAAACTATAACTCCCATTTTTATGCAAAAACTTCCCTCTTTCCCTCCCCCGACACTCCCACTTAAACAGAGCTGGACTTTCCTGACGTTTTTCTAACTAGAGGTGTGAAAACACCCTGCTGAGACAGGCGCTTTAAGGCTGAAAACCATGAAGCAAAAAGAGAAATGCTGATGAGAGACGAGCATGACGCGACACTAAAGCAGCAGAGCTTTTATTATGCCACAGTCTATCACTACCGGTTGTTCAACTCATGATTACATGAAGAAGAAGCAGCACTGTTAGGCTTCTAGGCTTCTGTTGTAATAAAGCTACTATGTGCAGTCTAATGAAACACACAACATATTAAAGCCTGTTTCCCTGTGTTATAAAAAACTAAACCTGTACTCATCATTAGTGTGATAGATTTCTGATTTCACACAGATCTCTTTAACGTGTGTTTCCTCACCTCCATGTCCTCTTTCACCTGCTCTTGCTGGTCCCTCAGTTCACCAAACGCATCAATGATCAGACCTGAACACACACACACACACATACACACACACGTCAGATCCAGCAGCGCACAAACCCTATGTACACAGTGAACACACACAGACACACACCCTGAATGATGGCCAGGAGGATGACGATGACGAAGAAGAAGAAGGTGATGTCGAAGATGATACGGTAGATCTCGTACTCGTCTCCGGCTGGATCTTCAATCTGATCACCGATACCTCCACCGGCACGAACACCGACATACATGTGGAACATGTAGCACTGCACAGACAGAAGAGAAGACAAGCATAAAACACAGATCCTGCTCAGCTTCACGTCTCCAAAGCTTTAGAGACTGATATAAAGCAGATTTACTGTAACAAACAGACCAACAACAGCAATCAAAAGAATCAGAACACAAACACGGATGCTGCGTCCCAGCTACTCATACTACATCCTAAAAATATATACTCTAAGGAATTAAATGAAGAAGTGCCTGATGGAATTTGGAATGAATGTCTCAACAGGATTCAAGACTGATCAATAGTTTGGTGCCAATAGCCTAGTACTTAGTGTGTCAGTGGATGAACTGATCTGAGATCTGCGTGTGTTGTTAAGGACAGATCTATCGATCAGCAATGCAATGATTGGCTGACGGCACAGCAGCGTAATGACATCATCTGATTAATATTCAATTATCCATGTGAGCAAAATTATACAAAATTCTTAGTAAACGATTTGTTAAATATGACACACGATATCTTTCCACCTTTGTTGTGGGGTACAGGTTTTACAATTTCACATGTCAAGGGTTTAGCAATTTATTTAGGTTTACTTTTAGAGTGGATTTTCTTCATTATAGTAGCCTAGGCCTATTCAAGTTTCTTAATAACTGGCTGTTTGTAGGGCACCTTTGGTGAATAATCTACTTTTCAAGCTGTTTGGACAGACATGTGTGTAGGTATAGTGTATATACCGTCATATTGGGGTGATATAAACACACTCGGTCCTTTTTATTTCAATTAAACAATATAAAAACTGTGGACCAATTGGAGCGGTTTTGAGATCGACTGCAACTTGACCGCAACACCGAATTGATGACAGCTGCGTATTAACATGTCTCCATATTAACGTGTATAATCAAAGCTTTACTTCATCAACACAGCCGCAGAACAATGATAAAAGAAGACGCTTCAATCCCGGTTTGTGGACGTTAAATTAGGTTTATTTTGTACATTAACATAACAGATATCCATACAGCAGTGGAGATTAACCTGTATCCTGTCACATTTGCGTGCTAAAACAGTGCAAAGCTAAACGCACGCGCTGTGTGTGTGTGTGTGTGTATTTCTGTGTGTGACTCATCGTTGCAGCTCCACAACAAATGCATCAAATGCTCATTGGTAAAGTTCTTATTGTAGTTTTCCTCACAAACGTTAGATGAGATCTGCTTCCTTCTTGTCTGACTGTCTTTTGGTCTGTTGTCTGAGGCAGCCGAGGTGGAGATTAAGGCACGCTGACAGGCACGTGGAAACGGTGGGCGTGAAGGACTAGCCTTAAAGGCACAGTACACAAAAACCACTACCTGCTGCTCAGAGCTATAAAATAAAAACTCCTGAAAGCTATAATAAATAATCTGATGGGTGTTTTGAGCGGAAACTTTACAGACACATTCTGGACACAAAAGACTTTTATTAAATCTGGAAAAAGTGTTAACCTAGGTGCCCTTTAAATTAATTTCATAACAAAATAGCATTTGATATTGGTAAAGATGTCTGCAACTTTAGCAAAGCTTCAACTCACCATCATATTAGCTGTCAAAGCATGTGCATGACTGCAGAAATTATTATTCTTTTCCTTTAAAAAAATAAAATAAATGAGAATATTGGTATTAATATCTCTAGTCGGTAGGGTTCCATTCCGGGGTACCGTGGCATTCTGTGGAGGGTGTTCTGGAAGTATGGGGTCAGAGGTGCTCTGTTAAGGGCCGTCTCCTCCCTGTATGAACAGAGTAGGAGTCTGGTTCGCATTGCCGGCAATAAGTCAGACTTGTTTCCAGTGCATGTTGGACTCCAGCAGGGCCGCCCTTTGTCACCAATTCTGTTCATAATTTTTATGGACAGAATTTAAAAGCGCAGCCTTGGGCTGAAGGGGGTCCGATTCAGGGACCACAGGATTACATCTCTGTTATTTGCAGACAATGTTGTTCTGTTGGCTTCATCGAATATGGACCATCAACATGCACTAGGGCCGTTTGCTGCTGAGTGTGACATGGCTGCGATGAGAATCAGCACCCCCAGGTGCGAGGCCATGGTGCTTCACCGGAAAAAAGGTGGTTTGCCAACTTCAGGTTGGAGGAAAGTCCTTACCCCAGGTGGAGGAGTTCAAGTATCTTGGGGTTTTGTTCACGAGTGAGGAAAGGATGGAACGTGAGATTGACAGGTGGATTAGTGCAGGGGCAGCAGTAATGCGGTCGATGTATCGGTCGGTTGTGGTATAGAATGAGCTGAGCTGAAAAGAAAGCTCTCAATTTACTGGTCAATCTGCATTCCTACTCTCACATATGGTCATGAGCTTTGGGTCATGACTGAAAGGATAAGATCTCGGATACAAGCGACCGAAATGAGTTTCCTTTGCAGGGTGGCAGAACGCACCCTTATAGATAGGGTGAGGAGCTCTGTCACCCAGGAGGAGCTCAGAGAAGAGCTGCTGCTCCTGCACATTAAGAAAAGTCAGCTGAGGTGACTCGGGCATTTGTTTCAGATGCCTCCTGGATGCCTACCTAGGGAGGTGTTCCAGCATGTCCCAGAGAGAGGAGGCCTTGGGAAGACCTAGGACACGCTGGAGGGACTATGTCTCTTGGCTGGCCTGGGAACACCTCGGAATCCCCCTGGAGGAGCTGGAGGAAGTGTCTGGGGAGAGGGAATTCTGGAGTTCTCTCCTAAGACTGCTGCCCCCGCGACCCGGCCCCGGATAATCGGATGAAAATGACATGATGATGACTTGATTATTGGTCATGTCCATTATCATAAACAAATTGTACTAAAGCTGTTCTCTTTGAACCTGTTGAGGAGAAAACACCCCCGTGACAGTTTTTGTACTTTTATTTTGAAGTGCAGATTGCATAAGAGTTTTATTTATAACTTTTAAAAATACAATTAGAATATATAAAAACAATGTAACTATTGTACTATTTTCCTCAGTGTATTTAGGCCCAATCCCAATTCTATTTTTGTACCCCCTACCCCTTGGCCCTTAACACCCAGTGTCCAAAATTTACCCCTAAGAATTGGAACAGCACTACAGCTCCTGCATACGTCATCATATGTCATCATACGTCATCGCAAATTCTTGCTTCATATGAGATCAGACGATGGCGACTGCTGTAGTTATTCCAGTTGTGTTGTTTTTTAGTATTTATCTTCAGGAAATCACTGAAGGCAGATATTATGTTTTCATAACGATCTAATGTGGCAATAAGATCATAACTGTACTGTGTATTTACACAGTGGCCGTATTCATCTAAACACACCAAAAACATCATTAACATTATAGCAGACACTGTAAACAGCTCATTCTCAGACACTAGACTTTTCTGACAGGGTCTTCAAGCATCATCGAGTGTCAGGATGTTGTGGGACTGCTGTACAGGAGTTATTAGAGATTATAGGTCGCCAATTTTAGCGGTTTTTATTTTAGCGGTTTTTATAAAGCAAGACAGTTAAACATGATTGCGGTTATGAATATATTAAAACATGTGCTTGTTTGTTGTAAAAATTTGTAATAATGACAAAATACTAATTTGTGGATCTCCTTACTTCCGGGTGCAGCTATCCTGCTGTTCTGACTGCAGGGAAATTCTGACTGTATTCTGGGAAATTTACTTACCCCTTGGTTTCGAGTGTAGTCTTTAAAAATCTCAGTTCGATAGGGTATCTAGCCCTTCCCCTTAGCCCTACGCCTTCAAGCTAAAGAAAATTGGGATATAAGGGGAAAGAGAAGGGCTAAGGGGTAGAATTAAGATTGGGCCATAATCTACAGGTTACTCCTGTAAGAAAATATCAGCATTCAGTACATACTTTCAGAAATGATCCTGGATCATGTCAAATTGTCAATAACCAAATGCAGCTAATTGGGTAATCCACATACGAAGAACAAAATCCTGTACTTTTAATTTTTTAAGGAAATAATAGAGCATCTGGAATACTCATTTCAACATACTATGATTTGTAGCAGACCAGTTATATAGTCTAAAATACTATTTATGATGGATAATATGCAAATGAGAATGCAGCATGAGATTCTCTGCAGCAGCTCTGCACATCAAGTGTCTGATTTTACCATGGTTAACAGGGCTTCAGTCACATCCTGTCACATGAATAACCCTAAATTGCTAAAAACACACAACACTGGCTGAGTTATGGCCTTAATTCTACATGTATTAACTGTGGAACACACACAGGGGATCTGGGCAGCTCAAGTGTTTGCTCCTTAGACTGAAGTCAGAGTTTCTAGACAAAAGCTCCCCTTTCAGTCAAACTGTCTTCCCTTATTAGGAGGAGAGACCGAGAGACAGACGACCCAGAGGAGACAAAAAGAGGAAGGAAACATCTAGAAATGGAATTGTACGAGTGGCTGCTTCCCAGCGGATTAAAGCTGACACACACTCACACACACGCACACATACAGACATACACACACTTGCGCACATACCTATACATATACACACACACACATGCACACACACGTGCACGCACGCAAAATTCTCATACATATATACACACATACACTCGCACACCTATATATATATATACATATACGCACACACACATATTCTTGCACACATACTCATACACATACACACACACACTTGCACGCATACTTAAACATTTGTATACGCACGCACGCACGCACGCACGCGCACGCACACACACACACACACACACACACACACACACACACACACACACACATATATATATATATATATATATATATATATATATATGTAAGTGAAGCAGTGGCGCAGTAGGTAGTGCTGTCGCTTCACAGCCAGAAGGTCGCTGGTTCGAGCCTCGGCTGGGTCAGTTGGCGTTTTTGTGTGGAGTTTGCATGTTCTTCCTGCATTCGCGTGGGTTTTCTCCGGGTGCTCCGGTTCCCCCACAGTCCAAAGACATGCGGTACAGGTGAATTGGGTAGGCTAAATTAACCATAGATTATAAGTGTGTGAATGAGACTGTACGGATGTTTCCCAGAGATGGGTTGCAGTTGGAAAGGCATCCGCTGCGTAAAACATGTGCAGGTTAAGTTGGTGGTTCATTCCGCTGCGGCAACCCCGGATTAATAAAGGGACTAAGCCAAAAAAATAAAATGAATGAATATATTTTATATACTGTATATGCATGCACACACATACTCGTACACATATACGCAAACACACACACACACACACACACACACATCTGTCAAACACCTCACTGACAATGCATTCACACACATATGATTTGATCATAATTATCATCATTTTCTAAAGTTCAACACAAAAGCAGAAGATATCATTTGGGGAAATTATTATTAGACTTTTAAGAAATCATTACAACATTTTAAAATAAACAAAAAGCACACAAAGATGAGTAGTAATGCTATTTGTTTATGCTTTTTGTAGCTTTGGCAATAATAATAATGCAATAAACTAAGAATATGAATAACAGCTCATTATTTATTATTACTGTTGCTGTTATTGGCAGATTGCTGCATGGTGAAAACATTTCTCTCTCTCTCTCTCCCCCCCCCCCCTCTCTCTCTCTCTCTCTGTTTGTTTAGTTAATTAGTCTGATGTTCTAGTCGACTGCTAATGCTAATGAGCGTCCGGTCGTTTATGCTTAGCAACAGCACTAACGTCAGAAATGAAGGATGGTCGCAGCGATGTTCTCATCTGAAGAACGCATTAAACCTCACGCAAGCAATTAAAAGGGCAACACGGACCACAAATCACATCCCTGCCATCCCGACGTTAAATATCAGAGGTCGAGTCCTGTGATCTGACCATCACAAACCGCTCGTCTGTCCTGAAACCCTTCAAAAAATCCATCCAACAAGAGCTCTGAGACAGAAACGGCATGCAGAGCAGCTCGGATGATTAGAACTGTTCTGGTGAGTTTTGTGAATTGGGGTAAATCTGAGCCACTGAAACTCTAGTGTGAGCTGTCTTTATTTTTTTTTCACTTTTGAAAATGCTGGGTTCCACACAATCCCTTCATGTTATCCCAACGCAAATTGATTAAGTTCACTTACAGCTTTTCTCAGTGGCTTTGGTGCATTTCTCACAGCACTCTTTACATTTGTACAACAGTTCATGCATTTCTCAGAACAATTAGTCATTTGTGCACATCATAGTAGCTAGGGGTGTGACGAGACGCCTACTCCACGAGACGAGACGAGACACGAGATTGGGTTCACAAGAACGAGAGGAGACGAGATTTTTACACTATTTTAAAGAAATCCTTAATAATGAATATCAATGGAATAATCTTAAAATTCAAATATTTTGCTAATATATGAATGGAAAATATTTTTTTTATTTAAAAAAAACAATCACAAAATGCAAAACAATTGAGGTGTTTTTTAATTAACTTGTCATGAATTTACTTTCTTTTTTATGTGTACAATTTCCATAATTATTCCCATAATTTTATGTATGCAATAGTTTAATATTAGTTTAAATTGAATTCTTTGCAATGAACATTCAAACACTGCTAAATATTTGTTAATATTTAAATAGAAAATGGCAAACTCTACTGACAGGCTTTTCTCCTGCATTTCAGAGTGTTTACATTGCAGATCTTGATGGTTAATTGGGATTTTCTGACAGTGTCTGATTTTTTTGGATGACCTGCTTACATTTATCATCTTTTAAATGTGACTCGTACATGATTGACTGCAATTACACAGCACACGGCAAAAGGCGAAATGACCAAAAAAAAAGAGCGGGCGCTGACTAACAGCTGATAATAAAGCGCACTTTTATCTCCATTCCTGTATTTATTCAGTTCACAGGGTTTATTTTTTTATTTTCTTCTTGACAAGTTGTTTTGCTGTAGTTTATGACAAAAAAACTTCCTCATTTGGCCATTTTCTCTTAATCTAGGCCTTTTTAAACCAGTAGGCATCTTGATGTAATGTCCATGGCGTGATTTCTGCACGTGATTTCTGCAACAGTATTATGTTATATTGGTTACGTGGCGGATGGTGCGCTCTCTTTCTCTCTCGTGAACATGCTGAAATACTTGTGCTACATCACACATATAAAAGCTTTTTTAGTCTCTGTGTGGAATTTGGTCACTTGAACAGCAAAAGAAAACGTCCGCTTTTCACGTACAGCATAAACGTGTTTGGTAATGATGAAGGTGTGTGTGTTGAGTCTCCAGCAGTTCAGTATGTGTGTGCGTGCTTAGAGATGTGTGTAGGTGCAGAGAATATTGTGTCAAACAGCTGTGTGGACTGTGCTATCGCAAAATGCGGCTAAAAGTCCTACACGATGGTAGCTTAATAGTTTGATTTGGGTGTTTACATATATGTACTGCACTTTAATAATGACTTTCAGCACATCTAAAGTGACTTTCCATCGTGTGGTAATGTCCATGGTTCATTTGAGTGGCTATAGTTGCAGCCTCTGCTTGGACATGAATAACGCAGCAGACTTTGGCCGGTGAGAAAAAAAGTGGTTACGTCACACCCGCCTGCCCAACCGAGTGGCATGTGCAACACAGAGACCAGCCTTACCAGGTGTGTGCAAAGCACTTGATTTGCGGTTTAAATTCAATCCTGCTTCCAGTCTTCAATGCTAAATTTACCCTCACGCTCCATCATGATAACATCTACTCACGAGACAACTTTTCACCTAGACGAGAAATCTCGTCATGATTTAATCTCGCGAGATCTCATCCAAAGAGATCTTGTCACACCCTTAATAGTAGCAGTTTCTCATTCCTTTCAACAAATTGCAAATGCTTTTGGACATGCATCAACTGCTTTCATACAACAGGTTTTTTACTGTAAATATTGTGTATTTAAAACAGCTGGTAATAAATCACATATAAAAAAATTATTAAACATCATTTAACTTTAGAAATCAAAGTCATCATTGTACAAAAACACATCCTTCATGCATTTAGATGCTTGTCTGTGTGGTGTTAGCTGCTAGCTCACCGTTAGCATGTCGTCACACTTCATGTCTGGCGATTCTCCATCTTCACTCTTATTGTAGAACTTGCGGAAGAAGTTAAAAGCCACTACAGTGTAGAGATAGACCACAACCGCCAGCAGACCGACCGTCAGGACCAGCTACACACACACACACACACACACACACACACACACACACACACACACACACAATTTAACACAGGCTTTCTGCAGATTTCACCAAGTAAAATTGAAGACTTTTTAAGACCATTTTAAGACCACAATGAATGAAATTTCAGAATTATACAGGACTAAAAAAAAAGGGCCCTATTATACACCTGGCACAATAAGGCACAAAATTTGTTGTTATTTTCAGAAAAGCGCAACTCTACTTTTCACGTTTTGTGCCACATTGTTTAAGTAGCAAATTCATTTGTGCCAGTTTGTAGACAAAGGGTGTTCTGGTCCATAAAGGAGGTGTGTTAAGGTGCATTGTTGGGTGTTCTGGTCTATAAAGGAGGTGTGTTAAGGTGCATTGTTGGGTGTTCTGGTCTATAAAGGAGGTGTGTTGAGGTGCATTGTTGGGTGTTCTGGTCTATAAAGGAGGTGTGTTGAGGTGCATTGTTGGGTGTGCTGGTCTATAAAGGAGGTGTGTTAAGGTGCATTGTTGGGTGTTCTGG
>CAIGQZ010000217.1:13954765-13981660 GCA_903798205.1 Danio tinwini | reverse complement strand
ACACACACACACACACACACACACACACACACACACACACACACACAGACACACAGACACACAGACACACAAACACACAAACACTGACCGTGTGGCTGCCGGAGATAACTATAAATATATACACTCAACGGCCACTTTATTAGGTACACCTGTCCAACTGCTCGTTAACGCAAATTTCTAATCAGCCAATCACATGGCAGCAACTCAATGCATTTAGGCATGTAGACATGATCAAGAGGATCTGGTGCAGTTCAGAGCGAGCATCAGAATGGGGAAGAAAGGAGATTTAAGTGACTTTGAACGTGGCATGGTTGTTGGTGCCAGACAGGCTGGTCTGAGTATTTCAGAAACTGCTGATCTACTGGGATTTTCACGCACAACCATCTCTAGGGTTTACAGAGAATGATCTGAACAAGAGGAAATATCCAGTGAGCGGCAGTTCTGTGGGCGCAAATGCCTTGTTGCTGCCGGAGGTAAGAGGAGAATGGCCACACTGGTTCCAGCTGACAGAAAGGCAACAGTAACTCAAATAAGCACTCGTTACAACCGAGGTCTGCAGAAGAGCATCTCTGAACACACAACACATCCAACCTTGAGGTGGATGGGCTACAGCAGCAGAATACCACACCGATGCCACTCCTGTCAGCTAAGAACAGGAAACTGAGGCTACAATTCACACAGGCTCACCAAAACTGGACAATAGAAGATTGGAGAAACGTTGCCTGGTCTGATGAGTCTCCATTTCTGCTGACACATTCGGATGGTCGAGTCAGAATTTGGTGTCAACATCATGAAAGCATGGATCCATCCTGCCTTGTATCAACGGTTCAGGCTGGTGGTGGTGGTGTAATGGTGTGGAAGATATTTTCTTGCCACACTTTGGGTCCATTAGTACCAATTGAGCATCGTGTCAACGCCACAGCCTACCTGAGTATTGTTGCTGACCATGTCCTTCTCTTTATGATCACAATGAACCCATCTTCTGATAGCTACTTCCAGCAGGATAAAGTGCATAAAGCACAAATCATCTCAGACTGGTTTCTTGAACATGACAATGAGTTCACTGTACTCAAATGGCCTCCACAGCCACCAGCTCTCAATCCAATAGAGCACCTTTAGGATTTGATGGAAAGGGAGATTTGCATCATGGATGTGCAGCTGACAAATCTGCAGCAACTGCATGATGCTATCACGTCAATGTGGAGCGAAATCTCTGAGGAACATTTCCAGTACCTTGTTGAATCTATGCCACGAATCTATGCCACGTCAAGGCAGTTCTAAAGGCAAAATGGGGTCCAACCCAGTACTAGTAAGGTGTACCTAATAAAGTGGCTGGTGAGTGTATAACAAAAAAATACATTTGCATCCACACAAATAAACAACACCTATCTGTTTATTTTAAGTTTATGCATTTAATTTGGCTTTGCTCTCTTGTGACCAGAAGGTTGGTTAACCATATGATGCATAAAATACACAATAAGAGGAACACTTTGAATTATCATCTAATGAAATCAACAGGATTTCTGAGACCTACAGTGAGTGTTTTTCACTTTTTATCACAATGTTAAGTGATACTGTGGTCTCCCACCAAGAAACACCACACATGATTATTGTGTATGAAGTAAAGCACTAAAAAGACAAATCACCCAAAAATAGAATTGACCTCATCATTTATTCTCCCTCATGTGGCTCTAAACCTTTATGAGTTTCTTCCATAGAACACAAAAAGAAGATGTTTTGAAGAATGCTGGTTACTAGGACTACTAGGACTTACTATGGACGTCAATGGGTGCCCACAACAAGCATTCCTCAAAATATCTTCATTTGTGTTCAACAGAAAACAGAAACTCAAACAGGTTTTAAACAAGTGAAGGGTGAGTAAACGATGGGAGTTTTTTATTCTGGGTTCTTAAGTGATCTCTTAAGTCATGTCATAATGAAACACTAAAGAGTGACTTACCTTGTAAAACAGCAGAATGAAGTTAATTGCAAAGGCCACAAACAACGCCAACATTCTCATGTTGTAGAAATTTCGTGCAAAATAGTTCTGCAGGAGAAGAGACAGAGATATGGTGTCAAATGTGGCTCTGTGAAGCTGAAGCGACTGACATCTTGCACACAGCAGGACATTATGAGGCATAAACACAAGATCTGACCAGCAGCTTGCGTTGGTAAGCGATGATCTTCTTCCAGAAGGCTGACTCCTGTAGATCCGGCTCATAGTGCTGTCTGACCTTACGCTTCACCGCTTCCTCCTTCTTCTTTTGTGCTTTCTCTACATTTTCACCTCTACAAAGGAGGATAAAATAAAACTCATGAAACTATTATAATCACAACATCTGTTCGTTTTTTCAAACAAGCAAAGCTGGCAGCACGGTGGCTCAGTGGTTAGCACTCTGGCCTCACAACAAGAAGGTCGCTGGTTCGAGTCCCAGCTGGGTCAGTTGGAATTTCAGTTTGGAGTTTGCATTTTTCCCCGTGCCAATTCGAATGTTATCACTCGGTGTTATCAGTGGTTATCAGCTGATAGAAATGGGCCAGTAGGGGCCTTCTGTGCCTACTAGTAGGCTAAGAAGGCTGTTATCATCCATCCACATGGTTAATCACCTATAGATCAAACAGAGTTAACGAGAATTATTTAGATTATTTTTTAAATTTCCCATTAATTGTATTTTATTAACGACTAACCCTACTCCAACCCTAAACCCAACCATCACAGTAATGTAAAAACAGATCTGGAGTCTTCTCTATTAGTATAGCTCATTAACTATGTGGATGGATGACTAGAGAGTGCAGAAGGCCCCTATTGGCCCATATCTATCAGCCAATAACCACTAATAATGCCCATTCAATCGAGTGATAAAAAAATTAGCTGCCCTGTGTTGGCGTGGGTTTCCTCCGGGTGCTCCGGTTTGCCTCACAGTCCAAACACATGCCCTATAGGGGAATTGGATGAACTAAATTAACCGTAGTGTATGAGTGTGTGAATAAGTGTGTATGGGTGTTTCCCAGTACTGGGTTGCAGCTGGAAGGGTATCTGCAGCGTAAAACATATGTCGGAATAGTTGGCAGTTCATTCTGCTGTGGCGACCTCTGATCAATAAGGAAAATGAACGAATGAATGAACACGCAAAACCCCTAAAGCAGGGGTGTCCAAACTCGGTCCAGGAGGGCCTGCAGAGTTTAGCTCCAACTTCTTTTAACACACCTGCATGAAAGTTTCTAGTACACCTAGAAAGAGCTTGATTAGCTGGTTCAGGTGTGTTTAATTGGGGTTGGAACTAAAATGTGCAGGACACCGGCCCTCCAGGACCGAGTTTGGACACACCTGCCCTAAAGGGATAGTTCATCTCAAAATAAAAAGGATCTCCTCATTTATTCCTCTTTATGGGCTTTTAAACCTTACAGTAAAGATCTACTTTTGTGTTCAACAGAACTCATTTTCTGTCAGTCTTAGTATGCGACGCAACTACAGAAGAGTCCAAATTCAAATAGGAAAATTATTGAAACTTTTTGAGCATTTTTGAGCGAGATGCTAATGGTCTAATCTGATTCAATGATCTATGCTAAGCTAAGCTAAAAGTCCTCCCACCACACTGCAAAAAATGCTTTTCTTACTTACATTTTTTGTTTTGTTTCTAGTCCAAATACCTAAAAATTCTAAAATTAAGAAACATTTACAGACAAGCAAAAAATATTGTCTTGTTTTAAGAAATATTATGATAAAATTAAGTATGTTTTTCCTTAAAACAAGCAAATTAATCTGCCAATGGGGTGAGCAAAATAATCTTATTCATTCATTCATTTTTGGCTTAGTCCCTTTATTAATCAGGGGTCACCACAGTGGAATGAACCACCAACTTATCCAGCATTTGTTTTATGCAGCGGATGCCCTTCCAGCCGCAACCCATCTCTGGGAAACATCCATGCACATTCATTCACACTCATACACTACGGACAATTTAGCCTACCCAATTTACCTGTACCGCATGTGTTTGGACTGTGGGGGAAACCGGAGCACCTTGAGGAAACCCACATGAACGCAGGGAGAACATGCAAACTCCACACAGAAACGCCAACTGACCCAGCCAAGGCTTGAACCAGCGACCTTCTTGCTGTGAGGCGACAGCACTACCTAAAGCGCCACTGCGTCGCCCAAAATAATCTTATGTCAAAACGAAAACAAGGTTATTTTGCTTGCCCCAAAATCAAAGTGAGGAAAGCATTTTTTGCAACGCAGACCCGAAGATCGGCTGAATGAATAAATAAAGCTCAATTGATTAACTTTAGGGGTGTTGTAAAATGAGCCTATTTCCAAAAAAGTTGAGTGTTCCTTTAATGAGTTTTTTCTGTTTAACACAAAAGAAGACTTTAAACCGACAAGACCAAGGAGCTACCGACAAGACCAAGGACAAGACCAAGGAGCTACCGACAAGACCAAGGAGCTCATTGTGGACTTCAGGAAGGGACGAACAGGCTCACATGATCCCATCTACATCAATGAGATGGCCGTCGAGCCTGTATCATCCTTCAAGTTCCTGGGGACCCACATCTCCAAGGACCTTTCCTGGACCACCAACACCTCCAGCCTGGTCAAGAAGGCTCACCAGCGCCTATTTTTCTTAAGGCAACTTAAGAAGAACCAGCTGTCATCAGCCGTCTTGGTGAACTTCTACCGCTGCACAATAGAAAGCATCCTGACGAACTGTGTCACAGTCTGGTATGGAAGCTGCTCTGTTGCGGAGCGTAAGGCACTGCAGCGGGTGGTGAAAACTGCCCAACGCATCACAGGGACCACACTGCCAGCCATAGAGGACATCCAGAGGAAACACTGTCTGCGCCGAGCACGCAGTATTCTTAAAGATTCCTCTCACCCTGCTCACAGACTGTTTTCTCTCCTGCCTTCTGGCAGGCGCTTCAGGCTCCCCCGGACAAAAACCAGCAGACTAAAGAACAGCTTCTTCCCCAGAGCTGTCTCCCTCTTGAACTCTGCTCCCCACTGACTTTTTGCCCCCCTAATACACCCCACTCTCCTCTCCTCATAACTCAGACTCATCATAATCACTGCACTACTTAACATTTGCACATTTAAAAATTGCACATATTCATTGCACTGATTCATTTATTTGAACTGTACACACCTACTGCACATGTACATTTGTAAATTATGTACACACCCACTGTACATATACATTTGTAATTATGTTTATCTATCTGCACACTTCTGATTATTAATAGCAACCTGTACATTTATCCATCTATTGTAAATCTCTGTTCATAGCTAACACAACCTGTATATAATGTTCATAGTACATCCATTTGTAAATATCACCATAGTTTTTCTATAACTGCACTTTATAACTTATACCTGTATCCTGCACTTGCTGCTATTGCACTCCTGGTTAGACCTAAACTGCATTTCGTTTCCTTGTACTTGTACATGTGTGATGACAATAAAGTTGAATCTAATCTAATCTAATCTAAAAAAAGATGGTTGCTGATCCCCATCAACCCAATCGTACAGTAGAAAAGAAACATATCCTATGGAGGTCAATGAGTGCCAGCACTTAAAAAAACAGCAACTTATTTTAGTGTTCAACAGAAGAAAAAAGCTCAAATAAATTTGGAACAACTAAAGTAAATGATGGAAGAAGAATATAAATGTTTGAGTGAACTATTCCTTTAATGTCAGCAGCTTCTAGATATGTGCTTTGAGTCTTGAATGTGATATTTTATACAATGATAATTTATATACAGAGGACAAAAGTATACCTTTAGGCTGTCCATTAAGCCATTACTCTGTGTGCAAAAGTAAAATATCTTGGTCACTTTATTACTGAGCACACGACTGATGATGATGATGATACTGAAAGGCAACGTCATATCATGTATATACAGGCAAACACACTTCAACGCAAATTTAGTTTCTTTACAGGCAAGGTGAAAGAATCATTGTTTAGAACATACTCTACTACACTTTACACTGCTCACCTGTGGTCTTACTACACTACCTGATAAAAGTCATGTTGTTGATCCCAGTTGTAAGAGCAACACATAATAACTTGACTTCTAGTTGATCATTTGGAAAAGTGTCAGAAGGTGGATTTTTCCCATGAATCATCTGTTGATCTGCATCCCAATCATCACTAATACTGCAGAAGACCTACTGGAACCAGCAAGGAGCCAAGATTCTCACAGAAATCAGTCAAGTTTGGTGAAGGACAAATCATGGTTTAGGGTTACATTCAGTATGGGGGCGTGCAAGAGATCTGCAGAGTGGATGATCAACATCAACAGCCTGAGGTATCAAGACATTTGTGCTGCCCATTACATTACAAACCACAGGAGAGGGCAAACTCTTTCTCATACTTCAGCCTCCACATCTAAGCTCCTGAAAGCACAGAAGGTCAAGGTGCTCCAGGATTGGACAGCCCAGTAACCAGACATGAACATTATTGAGCATGACTGGGGTAAGATGAAGGAGGAGGCATTGAAGATGAATCCAAAGACTCTTGATGAGCTCTGGGAGTCCTGCAAGAACGCTTTCTTTGCCATTCCAGATGACTTTATTAATGCGTGATTTGAGTCATTCAGAGATGTATGGATGCAGTCCTCCAAGCTCATGATGGAGTCAGACACAATATTCATTCTGTTTTCACTGCAGCATGACTTTATATTCTATACTGGACATTATTTCATGATTGAAGTCAGACCTTACTGTCCTAATTAAATCATTTCAAGAGTTCACACTTAGCTGATGATTAATTATAAAGCTTGTTTGGCATGCTGGCCCAGGAGAGAGCCCTGAGCTCAGAAGATCCTCGAGCCCGGGGCTCCCTCCCGGCGAGAGGGGAGTTTGAGCTTAGGTAGATCTCAAGAACTCCCCTGCTGTAGTAGCTAATGAACAGATAGTGATTGCTCTTAAGAGATAACTAGGTACTAGGAGCATGTCTAAGTGCCGATTTGGATTAGCCAGTGACTTAAGTTGCATGTTTTTGGACGGTGGGAGGAAACCGGGGAACCCAGGGAAAACCCACATGAGCATGGGGAGAAAGTGTAAACTGTACAGAAACGTCGGCTGGCTTGGTAAAGACTAGAACCAGTGACGTTCTTGCTGTGAGGCAACAGTGCTAACCACTGGGCCGACGTGCCACCCATCTAGGAAAGGAGGAGGAGTAGGGGTGGAAGGGTGGATTCTTTAAAACGAAGATGGGTGTTATATGGAACTTAGGGTATTTATATTGGCTTAGGAATCGTCTGATTGGTGAATAATAAATTTAATGATGCGGGGCTGGCTGCAAGCAATCATAAGCACGTGATCCTCTCGAAATTTGTTTTATAAACTATCACTAAAAATCAAGGCATGATCATATTTTATTTTGCGTAATCTAGGTGCCTTTGCCTTTCATATAAGCCACTTCTGATACCAAATGATCAACTAGAAGTCAAGTTATTATTTGTTGTTCCTAAAACATGGTTAGGTGAAAAGACTTCCGTCAGGGAATGTACAGTGCATCTAGCCTAAAGATGTGGCTTATAATGATGCTTTGAGAATTTTACTGAGTAGACCTAGATGGTTTAGTGGAAGTGAAATGTTTGTAAGTGTGGGAGTGATCACTTTTAAAGCACTGTGACGGAATTTTATGTATAAATGTATCTCCCGATTGAGTGCTTCCAACAATAAGAGTATTGTGGGTTTATTAAACATAGAGGTCAGTAATACACGGATCAGAGCAGAGCGGTGGAGACATTGCTATTGCTGCATTTTCTTTTATAAATATGTTTTTTTGAGTCTGTAATAAAGTTTGATATGATATGATAACATCATCAAGACTTACTCCGCTTTCTCAGGCACTGATTTGGTCTCCTCCGCAGCGTCATTGTTGTCCGTTGAGGAGGAAGAGCCCTTCGTCTGACAGAACCAACAACACTGGTGTTAAAAACTGTACTTCCTGATACAATATTACCTAATAACACCATCAAAGCCCTTACATGGTGACGTCTGCGGAGTTCAGGTGAGGGTGTGGGTGGTGGAGGGACGGGTGTGTTGAGCAGATCCGTCAGACTGGCGTTGGGATTGTGCGGCATCAGCTTATACTGTCCTCCTTCTCTCTTCAGATCCAGACCAAAGATATCAGACAGCAGATCCGTGTCATCGGTGGCTACAGTCAGATCTGCCAGGTCTTCCTCAGGTGAGGTTTTATCCACAGGTTTCTTCTCGCCATCTTCCATCTCCCCTCTTACTTCGTCTTGTGTCGGGTCAGGCATGTTAGCCAGGAGCTCCGACACCTTCATGGTCTTTGCTCCCTCTACAAGACTCCCTCCAAGAAAGCTGTTGTATATAATCCTAAAAAATCCTCGCGCAACACTGAATGCGAAGTGCAGCAGTCCGAGTAGTACACTCCAATAGAAGGACACTAGTGTGGTCACCATGTCCTTCACAGTCATCTTCTTGGCCTTCTTCACTTGTTTCTTCAGGCTTTTCATGGACAGCACTTTCATTAACAGCATCACATTGTAACGTAGCGCAAACAGAGCCGTTCTCACAGTGGTGATGGAGAAAAAGCCCATTTCTGGAGTCTCCTCTTCGGGTTTCTCCCTCTCGCTGTCCTCTTTGCTAGCGGAGCGTTCACCGGCGTCAGACATCCGCGCTGCTAACTGCATCTCAAAGATGGTGTCTTCACAGAAGTTCACGAAGAGCTCCATTTTCTCCTTTTCACCGCCTTCATTCACCACATCAAAGATGAACTGTCGTTTAGACTCTTTGACTTGTGGTTTTTCCCACTGTGTGCGACTGGACTCGCTAATCTCGAAGTACACTCGCTCGATTCTCTTGGCGCTACCCATGATCTCGATGCGCCCTAGATAGGGCTGGAAATAATTCAGCACGCTCTCCGCCAACTCCAGGAACGTTTGAAGGCGAGAATCATGTGGCATGTGCTCTGAGAGATTGGTTAGAAGAACGGCCACGTTGAAGCCGATATCCTTCGCCGGTTCGTGAAAGCGTTCAACGAACTCTTCGTAGTCTAAGAGCTCATTCTCATCCGTTTCCGCACAAGAGAGCAGGAACTCAGTCTCGGATTGGGTGTAGTGCTTATGGCTCTCCATAGCCTTGTGGAAATCTCGTTTGGAAATGACACCTTTGCCATCAGGGTCGTACTCTTTGAAGGCGTCCGACGACGTCAGGTCTTTTAGTTTAAGGAACATGTCAAAGAACTTCAGGATCATCTCCACATTATTCGAGGACTCCACCAACATGTCCACCATCTGCTTGCCAATAGTGCCATTCACAACATTTCCTAAAATGAACAGAGGATTATTAATGCGTCACAATTTTTCTGAGATTTTAACAGATTTATGTGTGTTGAACTTTAATCAAGACAGTATTAGCTACTGTTAGCTTTAATTGTAGGGAATAAATTAGTAATTTGGGGCTCTACCCCATTAACTTATCTTCTGGATGTAAAATCTAGGGGGGTAGGGGGTCACTTTTGGTGATGTAGCATAGGACTGCAATTAATTCATTGACACATCTTTGTCTTAATATTATTATTCATGAGAGTTTCCATGTCCTATGAGAAAAGCTGCTTGTGAAATTGGGGATGATTCATGATTGGTTGCAATGCCGTTGTCAGAAGTACCAATTTCTGCATGTCTGTATTGACATTTAATAATAAATTCCTGCTTTCATTCTGAGTGGATTCTTGAACATTGCTGATTGGCTATTGTGTTCACGAGCTCAACAGATCTGGCTGTGATTGGCTGTAATGCTAACAGGTTTACAAGAGGGCTTATATAGACACTGAAGCATTTGAAAGACGCGTCTATCAGCTGATCTGTCGTGGAATTAAAATACTGACAGACATGACTTTCAAACCCTCCAAAGCCCAAGGTCATTTCTGTTAGTATTTTAATTCCATGACAGATCAGCTGATAGACGCGTCTTTCAAATGCTTCAGTGTCTATATAAGCCCTCTTGTAATCTGGTTAGCATTAGAGCCAATCACAGCCATATCTGTTGAGCTGATACTAACTGACATGACTTTCAAACACTCCAAAGCCCAAGGTCATTTCTGTCCCTTCAAAGTAGGAATATGTGTGTGTGTTTGTCTACATTTAAGGATAAGCACTCTTTAAATATAAAAGTCTTGCATATCCTTAAGTTTTCCCTTTTCAGAGTCAGTATGGACCACTGACTCATGCTGCTTTCAGCTTTCCACACCCATTTAAGTTGTATTGTTTTATTTTTTCTAAGCAAAAATTGAATTGAAAAGGGGGGTTTTATGCCCCTTTAAGGCAAGGGTGTCCAAACTCGGTCCTGGAGGGCCGGTGTCCTGCAGATTTTAGATCCAACTTGCCTCAACACACCTGCAAGGATGTTTCTAGAAAGCCTGATAAGAGCTTAATTAGCTAGCCCAGGTGTGTCTGATTGGGGTTGGAACTAAACTTGCAGGACACCGGCCCTCCAGAACCAAGTTTGGGCACCTCTGCTTTAGGGCCATGTACAGATGTTGACAAAATTGCTGGTACCCTTTAATTTTGTCCAGGCAATTTTCATTAGCTTGCCTTTTTTAATGCTTCTGTTAAACCACAACTCAAAAGCAATATCTGATTTTCATTCATTTATGTTCAGTAATTTTTGATTAGTCGTCACTTTTTATCTATTCCAAGGTATTTCAATGGCCACTGTGAGGTTTTCTTTCTTCAATAGAAGGGCACCAACAATTTTGTCCACGCTTGTATGTTCGTGATCATGAACTATTTATTCACTGAGGTCAACTCACCTTCCAACATGGACAAGAGCATCACAACCATGTCTTTCTGAAGATCCATCAGCTCCTTCAGCAGCTCGATTTGGCTCGAGTCCTGCAGCATGAGCAAATCACATTAACTCGCAAAACCCCCGAGAGCAGGTAAACTAGGATTCCGATGTTGTTAAGTAGATGTTTACCTGAGAAAGCTTCATCTGCATATGTGCAAAAACATGCAGGAAACCAACAACCGCATCCCACAGGCGACTGTGAGCCAGACTCTGCTGATTCCCGGTGCAGGGACCCTAAAAGTAAACACACAAATACTGTGATCCAAACTGTGGTGTTCTGGTGACTGTCGCTTTAAATTCAAATGAGATTGTGCTCTTTTCAAAAAAGTGTTTGTGCTTCATCTAAAACTCCACATCTATAATCCTCTTAGTCTATGTTGACATTATCTTCAGCAGCTCAAACACTCTAATGGCTAATGGACAGACGGCTGCTTCTCACTCAGGTCTGTTTATGCTAATGAGGGAGAGATGGTCACTAGTGGGCGGGACTTTCCCTCTATGATGATAGGTACAAAGGGAGAATGTCAATCAAAGACTTTCTGCAGACTGTTTTTATCAAGCGTAATTATGAAAAATTGAAATAATTCATGTTTACTATTAGAGGCTGGTTATATTTACACACTTATTAAAGTGATGTTTGTATAATGAGTGCCCTTTAAGTCTAGGACAGGTAGATGCACTGTACCTGAATGTACTCTGTCAGAGTGTTGAAGACTTGTTTGGCTACATTAATTGCTTTGGAGAAATTGCGTTGTCCTTGTTCGTCAATGACGTCTTTCCCAGAGTAGTACCAGTAGAAATCACTGATGGACTCCTGAGGACATGCAGAGCACATGTGTGTCACATCTACAGGTGAAGTCAAAATGTTTTGCCCTCCTGTGATTTTTCTTTTCCAAATATTTCCCAAATGATGTTGAACAGATTCAGGAATTTTTCACAGCATTTACTTTAATATTTTTTTTCTGGAGAAAGTCTTATTTGTTTTATTTTGACTGGAATAAAAGCAGTTTTAAAGCCATTTTAGGGTCAATATTATTAGCCCGTTTAAGCAGTATTTGTTTTGGATTGTCTCCAGATCAAACCACTGTTATAAAATGACTTGCCTAATTACCCTAACTTTACCCTAATTAACCTAGTTCAGCTTTTAAATGTCACTTTAAACTGAATACTAGTGTCTTGAAGAATATCTAGTCACATATTATTTACCGTCATCATGGCAAAGAGAAAATAAATCAGTTATTAGACATGAGTTATTAAAACTTTCATGCTTAAAAATGTGTTGAAAAACAATCTTCTCTCCGTTAAACAGAAATTGGGACAAATATATAAGGAGAGCGAATAATTCAGGAGGGCGAATAATTCTGATCCAGATGTGCTGATGGAGAACTAACTCACCTGGACTCTGAGCAGATAATCCACGGTGGAGATGATGATGTTGACTGTGGTGTTGTTACCCGTCTGCGTTCGCAGGTAATTCTGAAAATCTGTCGTATGGACACATCATGATTAAACTGTGATCCGGCACTATTCTAGGGTTTTGGCTTTTTACCTTAAATTCACAGTAAATTACTGGCTAATAATTGCATTACTTTCACAGTAAAATACTGTATGTAAATAGGTACATTATTATATAGGTACATCACAGTAAGTTATTATGGTTTTGTTCAATTAAATTACTGTGAAATCAAAGCAATATGGTGTAACTTCACAGTAGATAGTAATCCATTACTGTGATTTCACAGTATTATCTTGTAGAATTATCTATATTTTACTGTAAAGCAGGCTTTCCTCGGCTAGTCATTCTGACATTTACCCTGATTTTGAAATCGTTTTGGGTGTTTACAGTGTTTGGTTTTATGAATCAATTACTTTTGTTCCACTTTATTAAGCTTTTGGCTAAGTACAAAGTTATGTTCATTAAAAATTATTTCATATTTACATGTTAACCTTATGCAATTAAATAATGACATTCATGTCGTTTCAAAACAGGATGATTTTCTTTTAAGTTATTTTTGAAGATGTTACCAAATTGTTTTTGGGGCTGTAATAACATTCTAGTATATCTAAATATTAAAAAAGCGCCAATACTAGAATAAGGTCGTACTCACACTATGTACAGTTGCCTTGAACCGGGCCAAAGCAAGCTTGTCCCCTCTCCCGTCCCCCCCGACGGCCCGCACTCACATTACATTCGGGCATGATTACGTCATGGATGATGCGCTGTTCAGTAAGTGCTCTCGCTCAGCACAGTGGAGATTTCTTTAGTTATATGGTTTAAGTGGTTTGATATGCGGTGACACACAGTCTAATATTTCACTGAACAGATCAGACACTTTTGACGCTCATAAACAACCATAAAGTCCTCGTGCTGCAGGAATTAGGAGGTTTGCTGAAGGCGCAGCTGACGTGCAGTGAGGGGTTTGCATCTTTAATAATCTACGACAGTTTGCGTTCATTGAACAGTACGAATGATTAATTAATCCATATGAAACAGTCCCTTAAAAGTCACGTCTCGCTTTCAGGTTCGGGCGCAGGCACTCACACTGCAAGCTAACCGCGCCTGATCCCAAGTGAACCGCATCGATTCAGAGCACTCACACTTCTCAAATGATCCGGGAAACGGGCCTGGGCACAGTTCGGATAGCATAGTGTGAGTATGGCATAAGAGTTCATTTGTATTAATGTCTATGTTGAAGGAAATAAAAAGAGTTTGAATTCCTATAACTAAATATAGTTTAAGTTAAGTTATATATAAAGATATAGCCCGTTTTGCAGTAATTTGCTGTAATCATGCTAATTTGATTAATTTCACAATAAAATTCTGAATACAATGCATTACTGTGAATTTTTTTTATCCTGTAAAGTGATGCTAATGTAATTTACTGTGAAATAATTACAGTAACATTATGAAAATCTGGATTTTTTTACAGTGTACATATGATTTATTTATTCTAAAGAAAACACATTAATTATTTTATTCAAAAGTGCCATATTAAAATAGCTGTTTCCATCTATTAGTTTGTATGTGCAATTTGGAAATCACAAAAATAAAAATGTTTAATGGAGGCGCATACATTTTGAAAAAAACGTATGCACACAACTGAATAGGAAAAACTTTTATCTGATAAGAAAAAATGTAAATAGACTATGATAGAAACAGAGTTACCAACTAAATTCCAGCATGCGCATCAAATAAGTCATGCGATTTAGTTTAGTTAACAGATCTTGTGATGATAAATGTGTGTTTCAGGGACTTTGAGTCATTAATGGAGTTTACTGCTTTCCATGTTTCCAGCTTTACATTGTAAAATATCTAAAATGGTATTTTGCTGATTGTGAAAGGCCTCAGTCCTCCGTCAGTCCGACATCACAGTGCTACAGTATTATTATTATTCTATTATTGTTCCCTCCTAAACTCTCTTGTGCATCTGTTTGAGCTCCCAAAGAGCATCTCATACCTTTAATAGGGTATACGGCGAAGTATGCTAATAGGACTTTTAATTTGCCAGTAACCTGGGTTAAGCGCTTCCGGTGAACTGTATGCCATTGCAAAAATCGCCGCGTTTAAGGTCTGTTTTCTTTAAAAATCTGCTATCTCCATGGCTGAGTGATATCCGATATAAAGTGGGTCGCAGATTGTACAAGAAGAACTGCATTAAATTACATTTTCCCCACCATGTCTTCATAATATGAGCATTTATTTTACCCCAGTATATTCAACGGAGCTTCTGCACTAGCCTGCTGATTCTGACAGGCGAGTGCGCGTGAACGGCTTTTTGTCTCGTTTTACACTTGAGCAACTAAATGAATGCCAAAGTCTGTTAAACTGATTGTATTTTAATTACATTACAGCATCGATGCTGTAAAAGGAACTGTATAAAATGGAAAAAAGTCACAATTACAGGTCACTGGAAGGTTATCAGTATGGGTACAACACTAGCTCGGCATATACCCTTATAGCCACCGCATTCACCATGGTTTTTGCGTCTTCGTCTTCTGAGGTGCAACTCATTTATTAGAGAAGAAAAAACACCACAGTGGCAAATCCCAATGCACTAAACTACATTTTACGTTTACATTTTGGTGCAATTTATCAGGAAGTGACGATTTTGACTCGCAGATGTTTTATATATTCCAGTTTTGCGCATACATCTAATTCGCATCTTTGGATAAAAACATATAGTTAATGATACAAAACATTCTGTTTAAAATGTAAAAAAACAAAAAAACAACATTAAACTTTTTATTCATCCATGCATCCTGAAAAATAAGAGTTGAGCCAGATCAGTCTTAATAATAAAACGTTTACGAAATGCAATTCATACATCCAACACAATTAACATTTACAAAATCCAATTTGTAAGTTCAAAACACATTTTATTAGTACGCAGATCTAGTTCGTAAATTCAAAACACAATTAAAAATATGCATATTGAATTCATTCCTTCAACCATTCATTATCAAAGATTTGGGCAATTAAATGTAACTGTGAATATATCGCAAATGTATGATATTTCAATGACATGTAGTTGAATTATCAGCATCATCAGTGTCATGTGAGCCTTCAAAAATGATTTGTAATGTGCATTTAACATGTTTTACGCAGCGGATGCCCTTCCAGCTTCCATACACTCTCGCATTCACACACACTCATACACTACGGCTAATTTAGTTAATCAATTCCCCTATAGTGCATGTATTTGGACGCTAACATGGGGAGAACATACAAACTCCACACAAAAAATGCCAACTGACCCAGCTTGAACCAGCGATCTTCTTGCTGTAAGGCCACAGTGCTAACCACTGAGCCACCATGTTGCCCTGCAAATTAAATTCATTTAGCAAAAATATTTATGATTTTTACTTGTGAATTCAATAATTGTCTCTTTACAAATTGACCAACTGGGTTTTCTAAACGTGAATTGTGGTGTCCATGTATGAATTTTATGTAGTAAGTGTATTATTTTTGAGACTGATCTGGCTCCATAGGATCAGATTACACAAAGACATGAAGCAGCAGAGCTATTTCTAAAGCTGAAAATATGTTTGGAGATCATCAAATCACCCAAAGGCGCTATATAAATGCACATTACATTACAAATCGCCATATTAGAATGATTTTACATGACACTGGTGGTGCTGATAATTCAACTACATGTCACTGAAATAAAATACATGTTACAATACTGTATATTCACAGCTACTTTAAATTCCCCAAATCTTTGATAATATTGCAGTTTCCCCTGTGTTTTCTGAGCTGACTCCTGTATGGTTTGACGCTGAGTGTCATGAAGGCTGAAGTGTTAATGAACCTGTGTGCAGGTGAGACGCACCTGAATTGTGTCCCTCACAGAGCAGCTGCAGGAAGCGGAAGAGGTCACAGGTGAATTCGTCATCTTGCATGACCTTTTCACCTGCGCGGCAGCAGAGTCAGATGTTATGATTGTGTGTGAATACACGGAGCCACACACACTGTAATGAGCTCTGGGCATGAGGACAGTGAGGGGGCGACGCTCCTGTCAGCAGATGTCAACTGTCAGACCACACACACACTCACTGATAGTTGGAGCATGGGCTCATGGGTAAACACACACACAGTTTTACTGCACAGTCTCATAGTAGATGCATTAGCATTGATTCTGCTACTTTTAAGTTTATTTATCTGAAGCCGTCTATATTGTATAATAGAAATAAAGGTGACTTAATTTGAAATGTACAACGAAAATGCTCTTTCAAATGGTACGATACCAGAAAATGTGACATTTTATGCACACATTTTAAGATTTACAGATTTAGAAAATTTTGAGATGTAAAAATTCATTACATGAAAAAAAAAGCAATCAATGCATCAAATATACAATGCCTAGCATAAATGAGCACATCTCTCACAGATCTTTTTTCTATATGATGCTTTACAATAATATATTTGTGCTTATAAAACAGAATCTGATTTCGAACCTGATCTCGAACCTGATTGGCTGATAGCCTTGAGATATAAAAGCAATATCAGTACAGCAGCCTCATTACCCTTGTGTATTACTCCGCCCACATACAGCAACAAGCAGAGGACACTCTACAGTTTAACAAATATTGAAGCTGTTGGGCAACATAATGTGCTTTTGAGGGTTTTTTTTAGCCGAGTTGTTTAGATTGCAACTATGAAGCTTATTTATAAGGATAGTGCCCATTTTAAATGTTCATAATTTCGGAGATTCATTTGCTGGCAGCCAGCCTGCCATACTGAGCAGAGCAAAGATGGTTGACGTTCTGCCACAGGATGGCGACAGAGACTGCATAATAAGTCCTTAGGGGAGAAAAACAGCATTTTTCTTGATCAAATCATTACAGAAGAGTTAAGTTAACTCTCTCTCTTTTGCATTTTGCAGTGCTGTATTTATACCATAGTAATCTGATAGTGTTTGCTTTGCTCTGGGTTTTTTTTTCAGGGTTAATTATTGTGATATCCAGATTGCAACAGAAAAATATTGGGAAATCTCTGTAGATTGATGTCATTTCATGCTGTTCAGCCCTGTAATCTTAATATTTCAGCAAACTCACTGGTTTTGTCATCACTTTAGGTATTATGCTAAAGAATCATTCATATGCTAGCTCTAAAGTGACGTTGGTAAATTAGCAAAGGTTTCTGCTGTTCTGACGTCAGTTCCAGATGTGTATGAACGGCGAAAGAAAGTAGTTCCACTTACAAAAGGGTTTTTGAGACTCTCCATGTTTGATTTTTTTATATACACGATTATGCCATCGAACTGTTGTATAAATGCAATATCACACTCATAGAACTACGATATGGCTGTATATTGTCACTGGTGGGACACTAAGGCACCAAGAGCCAATGAACGCCTCAAACCAGTGCCGATATACAGCCACATCGCACTGCTACTAGTGTGATATTGCTCATATATACATTGGATTAGTCAGTACCAAAGACAAAACTGGAACTAATCTAACAAAGAAACCAAAGTCCAAAAATTAGCAGAGCCAAATTAATATGCTGAGGTGCTATTGAATAATTAATATGCTATGAAATACAATTTATATAAACATGAAAAATCAAGAGAAACATAAAAATTAATAATTTTTGTTAAAAAATTACATTTATTTTGCAGGAACTCATTTGAATTTAAATGCATTATCTAAGATGTTACATGACCAATTTCTTATATGTTAATGCACCAAAATATATAGTCAAATATATGCATTTTAAAAAGAGGATGTACTCATTTAAGTGAGCATTGTACATTTTAAAAATCAATGGACAACACTATAATAACACTCTCATTTGTCAACCTTGGTTATGCATTACTAGCATATACTTACAAAAATAAATATTCAATCATTTCTGATAAAAAAAATGCACAAAAATTAATTTTAAAATGAACATTTATTTAATAAATGATGCAGAAGAATTACTTATTGCCAACCAGTGGAAATACATAATCACAGCAAAAATTCCAGTGTTAAATATACAGTGTGATTTTTTAGGTGTTGTTCAGTGTTAAAACTGGAGTACATTTTAATCCATGAGTGTGAAAGAGCGTATATTTAAGAGTTTATTTTTTTCCATGTTAAACTTTTAACCCAATATGCAGTGCATTTCCCATTAGTGATGGGAAGTCCAGTTTTTTTACTCGAACCGGTTCTTTCGGACAAACTGTGATCAAACCAGTATGTTTTACTTAAACTAAACATGTCTTGTTGCATTTTAAAATGCAAAGAGTTGAATGTGTTGAAATTATTTCTAAAAAAAAAAGATTAATTAACATTTATTAAATTAAAACTATTTTCAACATATTTGATCACTGTTATGTTACACACACCAATTGATAATATAGAAAAAAAGGTAATATATTAACTCTTTGAAGGGTAACACACTCCAATTCGATGTAAGAATAAACTCTTACTGTGTAAAAGGAACTTGAGAGTAATGTACAAATGTAAAAAGTGTTATTTTAACTCCAAAATGGAGGGAGTCATATGTACACCCAAGGAGTGTTAAGTTGAACTCAAATTGAGTTAAATGTACACTGATTTTTTTGCTGTGATTCTAAAAAATGAGACATAGTCATAATGTGTTACCAGAACTGCTTATCAAATTTAATTTGTAATACATTTTTTATTAAACTAAAGCATTTTAACAGCTCTAAATAGTACATTAGCTGTTAGCTTTTGTGTTGTTATTACAATAATAGCCATTTCAGATTAGATAAAGAAAATATATGCAGCAAGTTATTTGTAATAACCCAATAACAATGTTTTGTTTTTACTTTATTTGAAGTATGTTTTTTGTATACACTGTTGTTGAAATGCATCGACTCAAGGTAATCATCAGCCAAATAGAAAATGATCTGCAAATAACTTATCAGTTTTAGCTCTGATAGTGAATCCGCAGAGCTGGTATCGTACCGAAGACATAAGCCAATCCCAGAAACCTCAGTAACTGAATCGTGTATCTGACAGAGAGAGACGTCTGCTGACAGAGAGCCGCTCCGGTCACAATGGCTCACAGTATTTGAGCTCTGAACACCAGCATCACAACTATGAAATACTCTTGAAAATCACACAGACGTGTTCTTCTCACAAGCCAACCTGAAAGTGCTTTAACGTTCTTAATACAGTATCTGACCAGTTCTGATAGACTCTAGTGAGTTCACTACATAGACAGCATGATTAGATGAATCAACAAGTGCTGACACAAGGACGACAAATTCTGAAGCAGCATAATATTCAATAAACTAAGAAATTACTTAAAGGTGCAGAATGTAGGATTGATACCTAGTGGTTGAACTCGGTATTGCAGTCTAAATTGTCTTCTGTGATCCTTATGCTTCTTGACCTTACTTCAGCTTTTGACACTATAGACCACAAGATCCTTATTTCCCGTCTTGAGAATTTGGTGGGCATTCAGGGCTCTGCTCTTAAGTGGTTTAGATCTTATTTGTCAAACAGAAGCTTTTGTGTTAATGTTGGTCAGACCTTTTCATCCTCCAGACCCCTGACATGTGGAGTCCCACAAGGGTCTATCCTTGGACCTATTTTTCTTTCTTTATATATTTTACCTTCAGTATCTATTTTTCGTAAATATAGGGTGGCTTTTCATTTTTATGCTGACGACACTCAGATTTATGTCCCTCTTAAAACTTATGATAAAAATGGACTTGACTGCCTTATGAGATGTCTAGTCGAGGTTAAGACCTGGCTGTCATCAAATTATTATTTTTTTTTTAAATGAAGAAAAAACTGAGCTGGTCTGGTTCGGTGATCCTAACCCTCTACACTTATTAGGTTTTGGTGAGCTATCAACTTATAAAACCTGTTGTTAGAAACCTTGGGTTTCAGTTCGATAGTGATCTGAAATTTAACAAACGAGTAAATTCAGTTGTTAAATCCAGTTTTTTCCATTTACGACTTGTGGCAAAAGTGAAGTAATTTCTCTCTTTTAATGACCTTGAGAAGGTGATCCATGCTTTTATTTTGGGAAGACTTGACTATTGCAACTCTCTATATGTGGCCAGGGCTTGACATAAACTTTTTTGATCACCAGCCACAGTGGCTAGTAGTTTTCCAACGTTACTAGCCATTCTGCATTTTCACTAGCCACAATTTTGTTGTTGGGAAAATCTTTTTATATGCATAAATATGACTTTGACATGCTAAAATTACTTGATTTAGATTTTGTGTTTTGTCCACATGCCTCCTCATTCATTATACGTTTAGTGTGTCATGTATAAGCAAATGGGTCATGGTTTCATAGTGTTATACTGCAAACAGTTTTTATTTTACATGACTTTTCAGAACTCAAAATTAAGGATTTACCAAATTTATCATGACCAAATTTATCAAAACAAGCTGAATATAGCTGTTTACTATACTTTTTTATTTAACAAACATTTCTTAAACAAAAAAAAAGAAAAATAATCGACTTTTAAAAATAATTATTGTCATGTATCAAAATCATGCACAGCAATCTGTCCTCGCTAAAGGTCTCTCAGATCACCAGTTAACTACATATACATGGAGAGTTAATCTCATATTAAAGCAATGTTTTTGTAAAAATAACCGTAGGCAAAAGAAAGCAGGTTAAAAACATACTGTGTGTGATAATGAAAGGATGATCACACGGTTAAGGCCAAATAATAATCTGTTCAAAGCGAAAGCAACCGGTGCTGTTTACAAAAATACATATTTGGAGCTCTTGAAAGCAGCAAGACTGTGGGTGCATGAGCATAGCTTTTTGTCTGGTCTATATGAAAGAGAACCGATCACAGTTGTGTTTCAGGCACGGTTGCTTCAGGCAAGAAAACAGGAGCGTGCAGGCGTTTTAGTCACGCGCATCACATCAGCTGTTAGCGCGACTGATCATCCTCTCATTCGTTATTCACCTGCTTTCTATTGCTCCTGCGAACGTAATTATTTTTGTAAGTCGTGCTGTTTCTCGATTCTAAGATCACATTTGCATGCATAATGGGTCATCCTTATAGTCGAACCCTGCTTTTAAGAAAACCACAATTTAAAATTATTTTCAACCAGCCAAAGTGGCGGGAGTGTCTGTCTGTTAATGTTAAGCCCTGTATGTGGGTATTAGTCAAAATGCCCTGAATAGATTGCAATCAGTCCAAAATGCAGCTGCAAGACTTCTGACAGAGACTGGCAAGTATGAGCACATATCCCCAGTTCTTTCCTCTCTGGGCTGGCTGAGGTCACAGATTGATTTTAAACTATTAAATTTAGTTTTTAAATCCTTAAATGATCTGGCACCACCTTACTTATCAGACCTCCTACAGGTATATAATCCTGGTAAATCACTAAGGTCTTCTGATCAGTTTATTCTTTCTGTACCAAGGTCCCGGTTTAAGCGAAGTGGGGATCAGGCTTTTGCTGTTATCGCCCCAAAACTCTGGAACGGGCCTTCACCCCACGTCAACTAACTAACTAAATTCAAAATAGCACTTTTTTGTAGCAAATAACATTTTTGCATTGATATTTAATATCTTTTGTTTGAATACACTATGAACAGCAGCTACGCTAATTATTTTCTTGATTCTCTATTTCCACCTGGGGATACTCATCCCGAGGCCTCTAGAGATGTGCAGCACCAAGACCTGTGAAGAGATGATGTCAAGGTATCCATAATCCTAGACCAGTAAGTATCCTGAGCCATATCCTGAGCAGATGCTGTGGCGGTCATGGAGGAGTGGAGAGCATGAGGCTGATACCTGAAAGACCCCAGTGACAGACGAGTCTCTTGCAAGACTCCCAGAGTTCATCAAGACTTTTCGGATTAATCTTCAATGCCTCCATCTTACACCAGACATGCTCAATAATATTCATGTCTGGTGACTGGGCTGGCCAATCCTGGAGCAGCTTAACCTTCTTTGCTTTCAGGAGCTTTGATGTGAAGGCTGAAGTATGAAAAGGAGCGCTATCCTGCTGTAGAATTTGCCCTCTCCTGTAGTTTGTAAGTAGTAATGTAATAAAGCCCCAATACTGAATGGAACCCCAAACCATGTTTTTTCCTTCACCAAACTTGACTGATTTCTGTGAGAATCTTGGCTCCATGCTGGTTCCAGTAGGTCTTCTGCAGTATTATTGATTATTGGGATGCAGATCAACAGATGATTCATGGGAAAAATCCACCTTCTGACACTTTTCCAAATGATTAACTAGAAGTCAAGTTATTATGTGTTGCTCTTACAACTGGGATCGACAATAACACTTTTGTCAGGTAGTGTACTTCCGGTGAGATTCTGATTTGTGTGCATCCAATGGATGCTATGCTATCCCATGATAAGACCAAAGAGTATTCATGAATGGGAATAAAGCGACACAACTGACGCGGGTAAATCATGTGATAATAGCAAATGTCGTATGTAGAATGTTCCAATTTCATTCATACTGACATGTATACTATTGACCTTATTCTTTGCATACGAGTGGAGTGGAGAGCATCAGAGCGGTGACAGACAAGTCTCTGCTTTGATCTCGTGGGCTTGCCAGATCACCCATCAGTGACCTACTCACACTTGCAGTTCTCCGCGATGGACGTTCAGCGTTCTCCAGCCTCCGGCGCCTAGACTGCAGCTCTGCACAAGACGTTTGGCCAGAGGAGAATCGGTCATGACCAACAGAACCTGGTCTCTCTCTAGGTTTTTTTCCTTTACTTTCATCAATTGGTGATGTTTGTTCCTCGCTGCTGTCACCACTGGCTTGCTTGGTTTGGGACTTGTAGAGCTGACTTTTTCTTCAGTGTTTGGACTTTCAGCAGTGAATATTAAACCACACTGAACTAAACTGAACTTCAACTCATACCTGCCAACACTCCCGCTTTTCCCAGGAGTCTCCCGTATTTTAGACCCACCTCCCGGTTTGTCATTTCTCCTGGAAAACTCCTGGAATTTCAACCCCTTCCCCCAGTTCTCAGGTAATTGGTACAATCTGTAACACCCCATTCACACAGGGCTTCACCGTCAACACTTGACAGAGGGCGTGTCTGAAGTTGCGGCTGACACGATCGTCATAGCAGCGTCAGCCAATGAATATAGTCAGCAATCGGCTACTGTCTGAACTGGTGCATTTGCACACAGCGATCTGATTGGCTGGCGCTTGTCAGCACTTAAAAAGTTGAGAAAGTCCCAACTTCTGCAGGGATCAACGCCACTGAAGTGGTGCTAATGGATCCACAATGCAGTTCGGCCTCGCCTGACGACACCCATTCAAAGTGAATGGGAAGTGTTGAAGCTGACGCCCCCTGTGAATGGGGCGTAACACCCCCGGATCGCCAACAGACCAGGCACCACTTCCGGTCCCCCAACAACACACACACACAAACACTCCTCGGTTTTTCCAGCCCTTGTCAAGTCTCTGAATGGTACTGGACACAGACACATCCCATTACCCTCCTCTCCCGGATTTTCAGAGACAAATGTTGGCAGGTATGCTTCAACTCTGAAAACTGGACTGACGCAGATACAATGTACTAACACCTCTATGTTAAGTTGATTTGGCACAATCTACATAAAAAATGCGCTATAGAAATAAACATGATCTGAATATTGCTGCTTGATGTTGCAAACTGATATTGTCTCCTTATATTATTCTACTTCATATTTATAGTCATGAACACACTTGTTTGTAGAGTAAGTAGTTTGACGTAAGAAGCCTGGCTAGCTCAGTCGGTCGAGCGTGAGACTCTTAATCGCAGGGTCGTGGGTTCGAGCCCCAAGTTGGGTGCTTCTGTAATCTTTCATTCGGTCACGCACCAGCCGACTGAAGGAAAGTTTCTTCCCTCAGACTATCAGGCTGATGAACACTTAACACACCCCACACAAACTCTCCCATACCCCACACTGCACACCATAAAGATGTAGCATGCACTGCACTTTAACCAATCCATACTTAAACAATACTGCCTACAACTATGTGTACACCTATCCATCGTACGCATCACTGTCAATTTCCAAATTTACACTGTTTTGTTTCTTTTTTGTGAGTATGTTGTTGTATTTTGCACTGTCTGTTTTTAGCACTGTTGTTGTATTTGCACTGTCTGTATTTTCCACTGTCTGGAGCCAGCACCTAAGCTTTTCACTCATCATAGCACACGTGCTGCTGATGATGTGACAATAAAAGTGATTTGATTTGATTTGATTTGATTTGACGTTTCCTGCTGTTTATTATTCCTGGTCATTTCTCCCATAGGTTGCTGAATCATTCATTCATTTATTAATTTTTTTTTTCAGCTTTATTAATCTGGGGTCGCCACAGCGGAATGAACCACCAACTTATCCAGCATATGTTTTGCGCAGCGGATGCCCTTCCAGCTACAACCCAGCACTGGGAAACACCCATACACACTCATTCAGACACATACACTACAAACAATTTAACCTACTCAATTCACCTCTACCACATGTCTTTGGACTTGTGGGGGAAACCGGAGCACCCGAAGGAAACCCACGCCAATACGGGGGGAACATGCAAGCAGAATGTCCACACAGAAATGCCAACTGACCCAGCCAAGGCTTGAACCAGCAACCTACTTGCTGGGAGGTGATGGCGCTACTCACTGCGCTACTGTGACGCCCGTTACTGAACCAAAAGTTCTGAAATAATTGCAAAAACGAGCGCACTTCTGCATTGAAGAATATATATCTAATATATCAATTTGAGGATTTGGTTAAAACAAACACTCCTTTTAATATGGAATTATTCCTTCTGTCGCGTGCCGTTGATTTTATATAGAGCACGATTTAAATCAGCCTTTAGGCTCGATAGTTAGGCTCGCTTCTGTTGGTCCTCAATTTGGCAACCTTAGCTTGCGTTTGTTTTGATCCAGGTATGCAATACCTAGTTCAACCACTGGGTGTCAAACGTAAACACTGCACCTTTAAATATCTGCAAAATATATGGTCTTTTTGTGCTTAAGAGTAAAAAAAATACATACAGCACCTTTAAGGAATACAATGACTTCTCTAATCCAATAAAAACATTGACAATTAAAATGTTTAATTTGTCCTTCAGATAGAAAGAAGGGTTAGAAAGTGCATTAAAAAAAGTAAGCCTTTATAATTCACTGAGTACTGAAAAACATTTCGATGACACCTCAATGCTGCTGTCTATGTAGAGCACTGACCTTTTTTAATTCAATGAGAAAAAACACACTTTCAGCTGAGCTTCAGTATGATGATCAACCAGAACAGAAGCCTGAAGACTTCAGAAATATTTGCTTTAAATGGAGCATGCAAATATATACAAGATACACCTGCTACATTGCACATAATGGTAGGAACACATGTAAATACACAATACTGATCATATCTCAGATATCCCAGATCTGTGGTCTGGTTATAGACTTCCTCTGGTCCATCATTCCCACCAGCATTAAAACTGAATGGATGACGCATGATGAAACCAGAAACATATATGCAGATGGATGACACGGTAGAAAACACAACACTGATTATTTTCAGAAAAACACAAAAAACAATCACTCCGAAAGGAACAAAACCAACATGGAGGAGGCAAAGAAAAGCCTGATCATCAACATAAAGGAGGAGTGAAGGAAAGAGCAGAACGACAGGAACGACAGCACACCACAACAACTGAACAGCTCAGAGCCATTAGAGAAAGAGGAAGAGACTGGGACCACTGCTGCTGAGACCTTCATCACCATCATCATCATCATCAGAGCAGCTTGACCAGAACAAACCACAGAGACACACGCTCCTAACCAAACACCCAGCCGCTGCGCCACTGACTACTGACAGGAAGGGGAGGACTTCTGACCCGCCCACTGATGTAAACTGCTCCGCAATAGACCCTTTTCAAAAGACGCATGTTATGATGCATTTAACATCAGCATAATAAAAAAAAAATTTACATATGAACATTTATATATATTTAAATATTGTATCATCTTTGCAAAAAAAAATGATTGAAAAAACCCCAAATGACTGCTTGTGTGACGTGTGTAATGCAGCGCTTATGGGTGCAGGACAGTAAATCTGACATTATTCTCTCTTCTGGCTGCTGTTATCAGTCTCACACTATTGTTTCCCTCTTTCTGAAAGTCTTGATAACACCATCCTGGAGTTTTTCCTTTAATATTTCAGCAAATAGGATTGTAAATAAATGATTTGTTGTCCTCTCCCATTCACTACGCTCTAAACTTACCCAAATATGATGACTTACACTGCTGAGAAACTTGGCAATGTGAGAAGGGTCCATGATGGATGTTTACTGCAACTACTGACACTTTGGCTGCATTTACACTGCAGATTGTGATGGTCAATTCCGATGTTGTGGCTGTATACGATTTTTTTGCTGACCTGCTTACATCATCTTTTTAAAGTAACTCATATCCGATTGTCTGCATTTACACTGCACATATCAAAGGAGCAATGACCAGAAAAATAAGAGCAGGCGCTGACTGACAGCTGATAATAAAAGATCGCACTTTTCTCCGTTCCTGTATTTAATCTGTACGCAGGTGTTTTTTTTTCTTTCTTGTTTTATTCTTTTTGACAAGTTGTTTTACCATAGCTTATGACAGAAAAAAA
>CAIGQZ010000217.1:13928178-13943259 GCA_903798205.1 Danio tinwini | reverse complement strand
TCATCATCATCATCATCATCATCATCATCATCATCATCATCATCATCTTCATTATCACAATAATATCACATTTACCACCATCATAATCGTTACAATCACAATCATCATCATCATCATCATCATCATCATCATCATCATCATCATCATTCATCAACATCACGTTCATCATCACCATAATCATCCACATTCTTTATCACCACAATTACCACCACCATCATTATCATCATCATCATCATCATCATCTTCATTATTACAATATCACATTTACCACCATCATAATCATCACAATCACAATCATCATCATCATCATCATCATCATCATCATCATCATCACAATCATCATCATCACATTCACGACTATCATCATCACCATCATCATCATCATCATTATCATCATCATCATCATCATCATCATCATCATCATTATCATCATCATCATCACAATCACCATCACATTCACCACCATCATCATCATCATCATCATCATCATCATCATTATCATCATAATAATCATAATCATCGTCATCACAATCACCATCACATTCACCACCATCATAATCATAATCATCATCATCGTCATTACCACCATCATCATCATCATCATCATCATCATCATCATCATCATCATCATCATTATCATAGTCATCACAATCACCATCACATTCACCACAATCCTAATCATAATCATCATCATCATCATCACATTCACGACCATCATAATCATCATTATCATCATCATAATCATAATCATCGTCATCACAATCACCATCACATTCACCACCATCATAATCATACTCATCATCAAATTCACGACCATCATAATCATCATCATCATCATAATCATCATCGTCATCACAATCACCATTACATTCACCACCATCATAATCATCATCACAATCACTCACAGCATAATCTAGAGCTGATGTACCTGCATGACTGCATGAGACCCGCCAGACTCTGGAAAAAGCCCACGTCCCGCTTGTCCTTCAGGTAGTCCAGCATTTTCTGCAGGTGGAGAACAAGAACAAACAGAACATCACACTGCTGCATCGGTGACCACAGGATAGCAGGTTAGCTGGGATTTGAATCCCTGGTAGCTTCTTTGGCTGTGTTCATGGTTAGAGATATTGAGCAGCTGTTTTTCATCAGAAGTGAATAAAGTGCATTCATCCATGATTAAAAAAAAGTGCCTCATACAGCTACCGAGGGTAAAGAATTTTTTTAATGGTTTTATGCTTTTGTAAGAAAAATTTGCATGTTAAAAACTTTTTTTGTGTGTGTAAATTTCAGTGTCCGCCGTCTATCAGACCCTCCAGAATTTATTCTTCAAACTATTGGTCTCATTTTCAGATTTTTACAGCAGGCTTTAAGAGTAAACTCTAGTTTCTTACTGTATTTTCAGAGGGTTTTTTCATATCAATTTCAGCGATCAATGGTTGTCAAGGTCAAGAAAATAATAAAGAATTAAGATTTGTTGCATGTCACATGCTTATACAATGCAAGGTAGTGCATAGAGCTCATTGGTCCAAGAGCAGGCCAGCTCGCATCAACCCATCTCTGCAAAAAAAGCTTTTCTTACTTACATTTTTTGTCTTGTTTCCAGTCCAAATATCTACAAAGTCTTAAATCGAGAAGCATTTTTTAGACAAGCAAAACATATTGTGTCTTGTTTTAAGTAATAATAGGCCAAAATTAAGTGAGTTTGTCCTTTAAACAAGTAAAATAATCTGCTAATGGGGTAAGCAAAATAATCTTGTTTTTCCTTTTGACATAAGATTATTTTGCTCACCCCATTGGCAGATTATTTTGCTTGTTTAAAGGACAAACTCACTTAATTTTGGCATATTATTTCTTAAAACAAGACAACATGGTTTACTTGTCTAGAAAATGCTTCTCGGTTTAAGAATTTTGAGATATTTGGACTAGAAACAAGACAAAAAATCTAAGTAAGAAAATCACGGTTCAGCTGCATTAATCCATATGTTTTGGACCTGTCCTTCCCTGCTTTCTTTTTAGAGGCAAATTTTCCGTCTCGTTGTCTGCTACTACCACTGTTGATATCCCACTGTGTCCAATTATTGGTTTATTTGGGGTTCTCCCGCCCGACCACATTTTACCCTCTCATTTTGTAGACTTTGTAGCCTTCTTAACCCTTGTGGCTAAGCGATTAATTATCCTGAACTGGAAGAGCCCTCACCCTCCTTTTCACACTTGTTGGATAAGAAATGTTCTTTATTTTATGAAATTAGAGAAAATTAGGTACTCTCTTTACTCTCCTAGCACTATTTTCACTAAATTGTGGGAACCCCTTCACAAACACATCCATACTCTTCAGCTTGACCCTGCTCCTTCTGATTGAGTCCCCACCCCCCTACTCCCAGCTGGGCACTGGATACTAGTTCTGGTCAACACATTGTAGACTTGTTTTTTTCTCTATGTACCCAGGTAAAAAAGAAGAGCTCTTAAATATATTACAAATGTACTTGAAATGTAGATAGTATGTTTGAAGCACAATTAGCACAAATAACATACCTACAGTAAAGTGCAATCTAAATGTGTTGGTTTGCATTTTAATGTTTTGATTATAAAGTATACTATTGGTAAAAAAAATATGCGTAATTGTACTTTTAAACAATATGCTAGAACTCAAGCATACTATTTGTGCATTTTAATGTATTTACACAGAACACACTCATTTTATTCTTTCTTAAAGTATGTTTTTTGAGTACTTTGTATAAGAACATTGTGAAGCGGTGCTAATTTGAGTGTGTTTAAAGTATATGCATGTTATTTTTTATTGTTTTAGACATAATAAAACAAATTTTAAATACTGCAAATGAGCATGTGCTTTAGCCTGTATTTCTAAATATTTTACTTCACATTGTTATACAATGTTAATTGTCAATTGAAAAGGTTGAAAATTAAGGTTTCAAGCATTCAAAAACCGTGCAGTTATTTGTGTTTGTATTGTACTTTTACAGCATATTTTTAATGTAATTAAAATAAATTTTTCTGAATAATTTTGTTAATTGTCTTGTTGTACTCTGCAAATATATAGTAAGTATAATAATAACACAGTAATGTGAAGCTCACAATCATTTTCTACAGGGCTTAAAATATACTTCCACTGAACTTAAACAATACTTTAAGTAGTTTTAAAATGCACTTCAGCTGTGCTTAAATTATACTTCATCTGAACTTAAACTAAACTGCCACTGGGCTTATACTATACTTTAATTGGTTTTAAAATACACTGCAGCTGTGCTAAAAATATACTTTATTTGAACTTAAAATATACTTCAACTGTGTTAAAAATATACTTTAACTGTATTTTAAATATATCATTTAATATACACGTTTAAAAGTACACTTTAATTGTACTTAAAGTATGTCCATTTTAATACAACTAAGTATGGTAGAACATATTTCAAATAGCTTAAAGTTAATCTTAAATATATATATAAAATAACAATTAATATGTTTGAAGTTGTTCCAAAATAACACATTTAATATCCATTTAGTATAGTACAATTAAAATATGATAATTACGTCTAAAAAAGTAAGGGTAAGAGTGCACTACATACAAGTTTTTCTTCAGAGTATTTGCTTATTGTCACATGTTTATGTTGTCCTTTTTGTATTGTGTTTTACAATGTATAAATAAAACATTAAAAATATAATTAAGATTTGTAAATTTGTGTATATTTTCACACCAAAACAATAAAAAAATGCCACAAAATCTGGATTTTTTTGTGAAAAATCCTGGAGTGACTGTATTCTCATTTTTTTAGGTGTTTTTTTTTTGGTGCATTAGCGTCATCAGCTGAACAGCTTTGCATTTTTCTCTCTACAGTGTCAAGCGAATATGAAGTTGATGCTGAAATAATTTCATTTTTGGATGAACTAACCCTTAAAACATGATGACACTTGTAGAACTCAAGCATGGAAAGCTGTTTTAACAATTTACAAAGGAAAAAAGGCAGAAAAAAGATGCAAAAAATAAGCTAAATACCTAAGTCTAAATACCTAAAATTTCTTAAAGGGTCACGAAACACCAAAATACATGTGTTGAGCTGTTGACATTCATATCTGTGTCCCACGCTGCTATAAACACTATTAGGACACATATATTGCACTAAAAAGTGAAAATTGTTTGCTTTTGCGTTATTTTGAGCAAATTCGTTCTTCCGGTTTGAAACAAATTTTTGAAGCTGCGTCACGGAGATTAGATACTTGCGTGTAATCCAGCGTGGAGAGTGGATGTCTGTACCTGCGAGTACATTGTGACGTCTCTGAGTGTGCAGCATTAATTCATGAGAAAAACTTGGTTCAAACCAATCAGCTCGCTCTATTGTGCATGAGGTGCAACTTCATTAATATGCATGATAGCTTCAAGACTTTTTACCTGTTACAGTGTTCAGATGACAGAGAGACGCCACGTTGTGTTCCCAAAACAAGTGAAAGAATGAGAATTTGGAGACAAGGGTCATCAGTGTTGTGCTTATTAATGTGCTGCAACGAAGGTTTTGTTTTCATTTCCCCGCTATGAGAGCGCAGCTGGACTCACGTGTGGACTACAGTGCATGCGACGCGCGACACAAATACATTTGTAAGGAACATTTTTACCCGAGAGCTTTTTGCATCTGGAAATGATGAAATCTGGATTTGCCGCTCGTCTCCTTTTAAAAAAGACACGGCTCCAGTTTGTGTTGATTGTCCTGTGTCTACAGCTTTGGTAAGTGTGTGTGAGCAGTGCCCTTTGTTTGTTTATTCAGATGGTAAAGTTAGTTCGTATTGTCAGCAGTGCTCTTTCAGTGTTTAAAGACAGACCTTAGTCAAAATGATTACTAAGTTTACAATATGTTAATATTACTGCAATATTATAGTACAATATTTTAGACTGAAAGATCCGCTGTACATGCTGCTCTCTGGAAATAATTAGATTACTGATGTCCATGTAAACACAATCACTGTCTTTCTCCTCTGCATCTGTGTGTTTGTTTTGCCTCCAGTGTTGCCTGATTTTTTTACCCGCACAATCAGATTCAAAACCGCTAAATCGGACAGGAAACCGCCCAATCTGGCAACACTGTTTACCTCGTCTCTATGAAAATTCAGCCTGTGCCCAAATGGAAACTACCATATTTGCAAATCCTTCTCTCTTTCCCTCCCTCGACACTCCCACCTAAACAGAGCTGGACACGCCCACTTTCCTGACTTTTTCCAGGTGTGAAAGGTGTGAGGTGAAAACACCGTGCTGAGACAGGGGGGTTTCATGGCCCTTTAAATTATGAAGCATTTTCTAGACAAGCTAAAAATATTTTTTTTCTTTTTCAAAGAGAAATATGCCAGAAATTAAGTAAGTTTTTCCTTAAAATAATGGGGTAAGCAAAATAATCTTAGGAAAAACGTTTTAATTTGCTTGCAATATTAGCAGATTATTTTGCTTGTTTTAAGGAAAAACTCCTTAATTTTGCCACATTATTCTTTTTTAAAACAAGACTATATATTTAGCTTGTCTAGAAAATGCTTTTTAGATATTTAGACAAGAAACAAGACAAAAAGTCAAAGTAAGAAAAGCATATTTTGCAGTGCTGCTGTTACGCTGACCTGCTGAACGGTCGAGTTTCCTCCATTAAGGATGGCGATTCCCAGCTTCAGCGTGGAGGCCACCATCGGCCCCATCTCTCCTGCACAAACACACTACATCATCAGTCCTGCTTCGTCATCAGCCACATGCGTCAGCTCAGTGTGTGTTGGGCTGTTTCTGACCTTTGCTGGCGCTGATGGTCTGCAGCACCATCTCAGCAGCTCCGCGGTCGTGAAGTCTGGCCTGCTGATACAGCAGCTTCTGCTTCTCCATCTCCTTCTCCTGTAGCACAGACAGGAGGATCATTGCAGAACTGATGCTGGGATCTCCTCACATCGCATGTGTGCACACAGACAACCACAAATGTGTCAAAACACAAGATCCTTGTGTTTCCAGAGGGTGAACACATCCATATTCCCAAAGCCACAGTGGAATCTGCTCTGATATCAGTCTGGATGATGTCAAATCATATACACTACATGACAAAAGTCTTGTCAGCTATCAAGATTTAGGAATGATAAATAAAAACTTGACTTTTAGTTGATCATTTGGTATCAGAAGTGGCTTATATGAAAGACAAAGGCCTCTAGATGACGCTTATTTGACCACAATAAAATATGATCTTGCTTTGATTTTGAATGATTTCATTAGGACAGTAAGGTCTGACTCTGCTTAGACTAAAGTCTCATCACTGAACAGAAATAATGTCCAGTATAGAATATAAAGTCATGCTGCAGTGGAAACAGAATGAATATGGTGTCTGACTCCATCATGAGCTTGGAGGACTGCATCCATACATCTCTGAATGACTCAAATCACGCATTAATAAAGTCATCTGGAATGACGAAAGTGTTCCTGCAGGACTCCCAGAGTTCATCAAGAGTCTTTGGATTAATCTTCAACGCCTCCTCCTCCATCTTACCCCAGACATGCTCAATAATGTTCATGTCTGGTGACTGGGCTGGAAAATCCTGGAGCACCTTGACCTTCTTTGTTTACAGGAGCTTTGATGTGGAGGCTGAAGTATGAGAAGGAGCGCTATCCTGCTGGAGAATTTGCCCTCTCCTGTAGTTTGTAATGTAATGGGCAGCACAAATGTCTTGATACCTCAGGCTGATGATGTTGATCATCCACTCTGCAGATCTCTTGCACGCCCCCATACTGAATGCAACCCCAAACCATGATTTCTCCTTCACCAAACTTGACTGATTTCTGTGAGAATCTTGGGTCCATGCTGGTTCCAGTAGGTCTTCTGCAGTATTTGTGATGATTGAGATGCAGATCAACAGATGATTCATGGGAAAAATCCACCTTCTGACACTTTTCCAAGTGATCAACTAGAAGTCAATTTATTATGTGTTGCTCTTACAACTGGGATTGATCACAAGACTTTTATCAGGTAGTGTCAAATAAAAGATTCACATCATAAGCTCCTATATTTGTCACATCAACTCTATAAGCTCTGACTTGTTCAGATATTTCTGTAGGAACTTTTATAATTTCCTTAGTTACATGATGATAAAATGACGATCAAACTCGCTCTACATTTAAATGCATGTGCAAAAAGGATGCATGTTTCAGACTAGTCATCATCATTAATAACCTGCTCGCTATGGGACATGGTCACTGTAAGCCAGCACAGAGGGGAATGAAGCATCATGGGTAAAGCAGCATCATCAACATCATCATCATCATGACAACACAGGAAGCAGCTGCTGTGGTGCATCTGCTGCAACATGCTGCAAAATATGTCAAATACACAACCACGCTGAGGGAAATAAAGAGTCTTTAACAAAATGAGAAGTTTGGAAAAGCGGAACAAGGAGCATTCGGCGCCGGTTACCAGAGACTGCTCTTCTTTGCTGGAAATTTTGATGCTTAAATCTTTCATAATATCACGCTGCGGAAACAAAATGTGGTCATTTCATACTGTGGCTTATAAGTGTGTGAGATGGAACTAACTGGAACAGAAGAGTGGCGCCAGAGAACAGAAACCTCCAGAGCAGCGTGTTGATGCTAGCCATGATAATGCCGCAACTAGTCAGTGCTCAAGACAAAATAAACCACTTTCATATTGAGAATGGCATCACCAATCTTGTCTTAAAGCAGGGGTGTCAAACTCAGCCCTACACAGTTTAGTTCCAGCCCTGCTCCAGTTCACTTGCCTGCAGGTTTCAAACAAGCCTGAAGGACTCAATCAGGGTTGGAACTAAACTGTGCCCTCCAGCAACTGAGTTTGACACCCAAGGATGAGTTAATTTAAAGATGAGAAAATTTGGTTATTAATTATTGTTGTTTAATACCAAACCCCTGAGACCTTCGTTCATCTTCAGAAAACAAATTAGGATATTTTAGATGAAATCTCTGTGTTCTCTCGTCCTCCATAGACAGAAAGCATCCCGAAAAGTCCAAAAAGGAACCAAAAACATTGTCAAAGCAGTCCATGTGACTTCAGTGGTTTAACTGCAATCATACAAAGATACAAGAACCCTTTTGTGTGGTAAAAACAAACCAGTTGAGACTCTTGCAGTCTATAGAGGACAAGGGAGTCCTTGGATTTGATTTAAAACATCTTCATTTGTGTTCTGAAGAAGAACGAAGGTCTCAGGGGATTGGAACAACATGAGGGTGAGTAATTAATAACTGCATTTTCATTTGGGGGTGAACTAACCCTTTAAAGGGGACCTATTATGCAAAAATCACTTTTATAGGAGGTTTAAACACAGTTATGAGGCAGTAGTGTGTAAATATAGCCAGATTCTAATGGTAAAAATTGATTAATTGTATTTTTTATAACCCGAATTAATCAGGGCTGGACTGTGACAAAAAAATAGGCCCTGGCATTTTGGGCTATGCAGAGTGGCCTACTACAGTACATACAATCAAAATGCTACGCTTTTGTGCGCGCCCTTGAATATGTTTACCAACTCCTATTTTATAAAAGCACAAAAGATATATACTGTCTAGAAAATAATGAAAGATGACAAATTAAAAACTAATTCATTATTATAACAAAATTATAATTTACACTGGAAGTGTGTTTTAAGGAATGAACATAACAAAAACTGCCTGCTGACGCTCACAGTTAATGTTGATGAGCAAAATAAAGTTAAATAATAAAAGCAATGTATCAAAGACCCTTAAAAATTAAAACGTTGAACTCAACATTGAAACATTAAAACAGAGCTTAAAGATTTTATGAAGTCAATCAAATGAAATTAAGCAATTCAAAAATGCAACAAATATTTATTTAGGCATTTATGGGCCGATCAGATCATAAGATGATGATCAGCCCAGCCCAAAAAGTACGCCGGCCCAGTGGGAAACTGCCCGGTCCACCAGATAGCAAGTCCGCCCCTGGCAAGTCTGCCCCTGGCAAGTCTTCAGAAACACTTTGATTGACATTCCCCCTTTGTACGTGTCATCAGAGGGGGAAAGCCCACCCACTGGTGACCATCTGTCCCTCATTAGCATAGGACTTCAGTCTTGTTTTGAATCTGCCACTATGCAGACACACAGGCATTTGTAGCTCCGCCCCTGTCTGAAAAGAGCACAATCTCATTTGAATTTAAAGTGACAGTCACCAAAACACCACAATTAGGATCAAAGCCTAAAAGGGTCAGTTTCAGAGAGTTATAAAACATCATTTGTGTGCTATTTTGAGCTGAAACTTCACACACACACACACTCTAGAGACATCAGACACTTATTTTACACCTTGTTAAAAGAGGCATAATAGGTCGCCTTTAATTTAAACCACACAACACCACTGAGCAGAGTGGTTTAGGCATTTGTTGGGCTGGGAGATACATTTAAACTAGCTAAGACCAGCTGAAACCACCTTAAACTGGTTTCAGCTAATTTTAGTTTTCCGACTAATCCAGCTCTGACCAGTTTAAAGGAGGCTAAAGGTAACAGGTGTTTTCAGCAGCATTTTTTTTCTTTCAGTTGCGTGACGTCATTTATAATGTGCTTGAGACTGACAGACGTTCTTAGGGTGCGTTCACACCGGACGTGGATAAAGCGTCAAGCGCGAGTGATTTATATGTTAAGTCAATGCAAAGACGTGAATAGACCTCCTGTGGCGCGAGTGGCTCGAGTTGAAAAATCTGATTGGTTGACGCACCACACTTGCACTTGTAGGGGTGTCATTATGAAGTTGCACGTGCAGTTGGTGTCCTGAGGGGACATCCTCTTGCTGACATCGGACAACAGTTCATCAAACTGGGCTTGGCTCAGTCGGAAGCACCGCTGAAAGCCTCCATCATTCAGGTATAGTTTTTGGAGGAGTTAATGAACTCACAGAGCTGTATGCACTTCTGAAAGGATCTAGTGGACTCAGACAAGGCGCCAAACAAATCTAGGCCATTTTTCAGCCTTCCTAAAGCACAAAAACAGCTACTCTCTCAATAAAATCCATGTTGGCCGTTTAGCAACAAAACTAGAGTCACCGCAGACAGAAGCCCAGCCCATGAGGTGAATCTGCGTCTGTTGTAAAGTGAATTTGATGTGCGAATGACGCGAGTAAACTGTTCATCTATTTACACACGAATAGTGTGATTTATTTGCATGTCACGTCTGGTGTGAACACAGAATTTGGTGTTTTTTTAAAAAGCGTGCATGTGCAAAACCAGCTCAGATGAAAGTCTACATTACAGCTTAAACCAGGTCTTGAGCTTAAAAAGCAAACAGGATGAGAGCAGCACAGCAGATTTCAGAGCTCTGATCTACATGAGTGGAGTGAGGTCAAGACAATCACGCATGAACACGAGGCACACACATTCATTCACGCTCTTCAAAGCTGCAAAGAAAAAGCAACTCAAAGGGTTTGTTTAAGAAGGAACTGCTTTTAAAGTGTCATGTACCTCAAAACTCTTCACCTCGTCCTCTTCCTCTTCATCATGACAACTCTGTGATTAGTCAAACAGAACATTTACAGTTAAAGACAAACAGTTTCACCCTCCTGCAAATAGTTTTATTCTATTTCAAATATTTCCTAAGTGCTGCTTAACAGACATTTTTTACAACACATGTTCAGTTTTAATAGCAACAATTCGATGATGACAGGGCATATTATTTTACTAGTAAATTTCAAAATACTAGTATTCAGTTAAAAGTGCAATTTAAAGGCTTAACTGGGTTAACTAGGCAAGTCATTACACAACAGTGGTATGTTCTGTAGCCAATGTAATGTACTGACCATAGTAGTTTACATTTAAATTTTAGATATTTTTAATTTTATACATTTAATTTTTTTTCAACACATTTCTAAACATAAGTTTTATTAACAAATAAATAACTTTAATAACTCATAAATAACTTTAATAACTCATAATAACTGATTTATTTTATCTTTGACATTTATGACAGTAAATAATATTAGACTAGATATTCTTCAAGACACTTCTATACAGCTTAAAGTGACATTTAAAGGCTTAACTAGGTTAATTAGGTTAACTAGGCAGGTTAGGGTAATTAGGCAAGTTACTGTATAATGATGGTTTGTTCTGTAGACTATTGAATAAAATAGCTTAAAGGGGCTAATAATATTGATCTTAAAATGGCTCTAAAAAATTTAAAACTGCTCTTTTATTCTAGCCAAAATAAAACAAATAAGACTTTCTCCAGAAGAAAAAATATTATCAGACACACTGTGAAAAAAATAATTCAAAGGGGGGCTAATAATTCTGATAATAATTCTGAAATAATACTTTCTCTAGAAGAAAATTATAATAGAAAACATAGCGGACCTTAGCTCCATTGGGAGCACTTGGGAAATATGTGAAAAAATGTAATTCACCAGAGGGCTAATTATTTGTCTTTAACTGTATATCAGATTATAATCTTAAAAGAAAAAGCTAATAAAATAAGCAAAGTTATAAAGGAGTCTTACTTTGGCCATGATATCAGCGTAAGCCATGTAGAGATGATCCTCCTCTAGTTTACTACAACAACACAACAAGAGCAGCTTAGAGAAAGTCTGAATAAAGTCATTGTGGTTCTGACCAGTTATATTAAAGTCGCCATGAAATTAAAATCTACTTTTGTTATTTGGATATGTATACAGTAGTTCTTGTTATAAGCGATGTATCTTTTAGGTCTTAGGTCGGAGCTATTAGTCATGTAGAGCGGGGCTATCAGTCTTTTAGAGCAGGGCTATCAGTCCTTTAGGGCGGGGCTATTAGTCATTTAGGAAGCGAAGCCATCAGCCATTTAGGGTGGGGCTATCAGTCTTTCAGGGCAGAGCTATCAGTGCTTTAGGGTGGGGCTATCAGTCTTTTAGGTCAGAACTACCAGTTCTTTAGGGCGGGCTATCAGGGTGTGTCTTGTTTCTTCTCTGAATTGGTTCGTTCTTCAATCTTCCTTTATTTTGTTAAGTATGCCTGTTTTTCGACAATCCAATTGGTTCCAATCATGATAGTGGAAAAAGGACAATCCTAACTTCTGTTTCATGGCGACTTTAACCAAGTGATGTACATAAGAGGAAAACCAGCCACCATTTCTCAGTCAGTGCGGTCCGGCTGAACAGCTGAATGAGCTGGTGTAATGGGTCAATGTGTTTGGTCATCTCGTCCTCCTCTGGCGGCTCCTCTACACCTGGTTTCTGAAACACCAAACAGCAACTGCTGAATCAACAATATAATAAACTCATCTGAAAAACCACACTGTTGTCATTTTACAGCTGCTTAATAGCAGAATCACGACTTGTCTCATATCTGATAAAGTTAGCATCACTGATTCTGTTGTATTTTAATATATCACTGTGAAGCAACAATGTTGATATTCATATACAATGTGTTAAAAAAAGTAAATCAGGAGCACATTAGTAATCAAAACACATCTTTAATGTTGACTTTTGACTGAGGTGGAAATTCTTAAGTAAACATATGAATGCTGTGTTTAAGTGCTACATGAGAAAAATACATACGGCTAAATCCTCAATTAGCTTGTCCTCGAAGTAATGCTCTTCGGTCTCAATCCAGGACTTCTCATAACCCTGCAGGAACAGGTTCACTGCCCTGTGCCTGAGAATCAGAGAGAGAGAGCAGGATGAGAATCAGGAATCAGATCATCAGGGGGGAAAAAATCAGGAATCAGACTATCAGGAGAGGTAAGAATCAGTAATCAAATCACCAGGAATCAAATAATCAGGAATCAGATCATCAGGACAAAATAAAAATCAGGAATCAGTTAACCAGGACAGGATGAGAATCAGATCATCAAGAATCAGATCATCAGGAGAGAATAAGAATCAGGATTTAGTTTATCAGGATAAGATAAGAATCAGATAATCAAGAATCAAATCATCAGATCAGGGTGAGAATCAGGAATCAGATTATCAGAGCAAAGTGAGAATCAGGAATCAGATGATCAGAAATCAGATGATCAGAAATCAGATCATCAGATCAGGGTGAGAATCAGGAATCAGATCATCAGGAACCAGATGATCAGGAATCAGATTATCAAAGCAGGGTGAGAATCAGGAATCAGATGATCATGAATTAGAGAATCGGAAATCAGGTCATCAGAGCAGGGTGAGAATCAGGAATCAGATGATCAGAAATCAGATCATCAGATCAGGGTGACAATCAGGAATCAGATCATCAGGAACAAGATGATCAGGAATCAGATTATCAAAGCAGGGTGAGAATCAAGAATCAGATGATCAGAAATCAGATGATCATAAATCAGATAATCAGATCAGAGTGAGAATCAGAAATCAAATGAAAATCAGATTATCAGAGCAAAGTGAGAATGAGGAATCAGATGATCATGAATCAGATCATCAGAAATCAGATCATCAGATTAGGGTGAGAATCAAGAATCAGATTATCAGAAATCAGATCATCAGAGCAGGGTGAGAATCAGGAATCAGATCATCAGAAAAAAATCAAGATTCAGACTATCAGGAGAGGTAAGAATCAGTAATCAAATCACCAGGAATCAAAAAATTAGGAATCAGATCATCAGAAAAGAAAAAAAAAATCAGGATTCAGACTATCAGGACAGGTAAGAATCAGTAATCTGATCATCAGGAATCAAATGATCAGGAATCAGATCATCAGCACAAAATAAAAATCAGGAATCGGTTAACCAGGACAGGATGAGAATCAGATCATTAGGAGAGAATAAAAATCAGGAATCAGATCATCAGATCATCAGGGCCCGGTTTTTCAAAAGTAATCCACTAGGATTTTGGATAACGGATTGGATCAAATCTTGAAAATGGGTTTTTCAAAAGAAAAAGCGGATTACATAATCAGATTAGATCACGTAATCCAATCTTGGTTTTGATCTGGATCAAACCTTTAGTTTGGGTTTTTCAGACCTTTCTTGTAGGATTTGGATCACTTTGATCCAAAAAATCTGGATTAAACTGATCCCATCAGAAGGGTGGATTCAGCGTGGATTTCATGCCCAAAATGTAATGAAAACTTTAAAAATGTATCAAATAATCCTATATTTGGATAATGCAGCAGTATTTTACAAGAGATCATATTTATTCATAAGGTTTTAATTGTATTTGTTTATCCGTCAGGTAGGCTTTAACGTATTCAGCCTTTCAGTAAAGGCCTACAGCAAACTAGAAAGAGTTTGGCCTCATAAAAGAATCCCCCAAACAGCTGTCAAAATTGACCAAAAACAATCAATTTAATTCTGTCACTAATTAAAATATATATACTCATTACAATGTAAAAATATTTTTGTTTTTAGAATATTTGTTAGTGATGTATGCAATGATAACAGAATAACCAAAAAATGCTAAGAATGGCAATCACAAAGGGCAGAAGCACAGCTTCATCTGGCAGAGGAACAACTGACTCTGACCAAACTGCAGCAAACCAAGGCCAGACTTGAGATCCGCCTCCTAAAGGCTATGCTCACTCAGACAAGCTGGTCTCTCCACATCAGATGAGGAAGTCTAAAACTATTGTGGAGTTTTTGGAATTAAGTCTTTTTTAAATCAATATATCTATATTTGAAATTATTTTTAGTTTTTTTTAATGTGTATGTTTTCATTTCAAATAAAAATAAAGTTATATTGACCTCACACTGGCTATTCTAATTGTTGCTCTTTTAAATATCTATAGTTCTACATTGTGATTTCCTATCCTGTTTGAGCACTGGTTATCCAGATTTAGTGATTCTGAAATGTTCCTATCCGGATCAGATTGATCCAATCCTATGTTGCTTTGAAAAACTGGCTCAAAAAGTAAGCTGGATTACGTGACCACAGATCGCAGAAAAATGATTACTAAATCCGGATCAATTTTATCCGGATTAAACCTTTTGAAAAAAACGGGCCCAGGATAAGATAAGAATCAGATCATCAAGAATCAAATCATCAGATCAGGGTGAGAATCAGAAATCAGATAATCAGGAATCAGAGTATCACAGCAAAGTGAGAATCAGGAATCAGACGATCAGAAATCAGATCATCAAATCAGGGTGAGAATCAGGAATCAGATTATCAGGAACCAGATGATCAG
>CAIGQZ010000217.1:13910475-13928168 GCA_903798205.1 Danio tinwini | reverse complement strand
ATCAGGGTGAGAATCAGGAATCAGATTATCAGGAACCAGATGATCAGAAATCAGATGATCAAAGCAGGGTGAGAATCAGGAATCAGATGATCATGAATTAGAGAATCAGAACATCAGAGATCATGAAGGAGATAAAAGACCTTTACCTGGGCAGGTTATACAGAGGTGCCATCCTAAAACAGGCCACCACGGCTCTCTTTCTCTGTTTGGACAGAAGCTTGTGCCACACAGCCTTCTTACTGCGCTGAGGATGTTCAACCTGCACACACACACATACACACACACACACACACACACACACACACACACACACACACACACACACACACCGATTGATTATGTATATCCTGAAATACATCAGTTTTACATCACTCTGACTAAGTATTTTAATGAAGCATTAAAAAAAAAAGAAAACAGTTTGACTTGACAGGATTCTTTTGAAACAAGTTTGGTAAAAAGTGTGAAACAAAATACAGTACTTGGACACAAAGCAACCATGAGCTAATTAACATATTACCCCCCACCACCACCCACCACCTAAAAGTTTCAGAAACTGCCCTGATGAATGTCACAGTGATCGGCCAATCACAAAAGGGTAATTTACATAAGTAATTCTAGTCTAGTGGAGAATACGAGACCTTTAAAGCATTGATACTGCAGTGAACTTCAGTTAATCACCTGATCCAGATGAAAGAGCACATGTGCGATGTTCAGCACCCTGTGGACGGTCCGCGCCGGGTCAGACGTGTCCTCGCTGCGGTTAGGCATGTCTTTATACAACGCCATCTGCCAGCGGATTGCAGGATCCTCCAGCTGCACACACACACACACACACACATTACAGTCGGACATTGATGACGAGGAGAATGAAGATGAGCAGGTGTGAGAATATTTAATTCCATTCATCTTTTTTTGTAATAAGTGAAGAGATCTAGACAGAAAAACAATCATCTTTGACCCTTGAATGTTTTCTGATCGCTGATCCAGAAATATTTCTCTCTCTGCAGTGGTCAGAAACGCAGGAAATACACATGAACATGGACACACACACACACATGACCAAAGGACAGATGAAAAACAGACAATGATGATGATGATGATGAAGGCTCACCTTTCCCTGCAGGTGGAGGTTGTTTCGGATCATCTCTCGCACCTCGTCCTCTGTGTCTTTCTGTAAAACAGGTGGATCTTCATCATGCAGGGTATATTGATATATAATATTACTGATATTTCGGTTTTGGTGATGTTCCTGGAGTACCTGTGCGAAGCGGCTCTTGGCCAATCCGATCAGCTCCTGGTCTCCCGGAGCGCAGATGTTCAGTCCCACAGGAAGCAAACGCTTGAGAGCAGCGACGATCAGTGACGTCTGCAGGGAATATCGATCTCCTCGTTTCTTCATCTTCTTCCTCTCCTGATCGGACACGGCGCCCTGCACATACATTCACATCACAGGCACATCAATTACAGTGGTTTTGTAGCACGTTTCTTAATCATGATGACACTGTGATATAATGACATCAATTTGATTTCTTTATTAAAATATGCAAAAACCACCAGTACAGTGTTATCCTCTTTTTTTACATGCTATTTTTATTTCTCTTTGCTATTTGGGCTTATTGAAACCTAATTAAAATAAAAATCTTTTGATATGATGTACTTATAGAGAAAAATGATGTCCATATATGTGGACTTGTGGTCCGAATTTATATTGAACACTTTTTCCCAAATTTTCTTTTATGCATATTTAACATAGACTTTTTTTTACTTGCTTTGACTATCAGAGAGTAAAAACAAGAATTTCACCCATTTTTGACAATTAAAAATAGGGTTTGGGACATTTCATATGCTGCAAAACAGTTGCAGTATGACACTATAAATCTGTAACAAAATATAAAACATACAAAGTATTTTAAATAGCCACTTAAGAGCTAAAAATGTACTGTCCATGTATGTGGACACTCGGGCCCTAGGAGGTTATACACTCACCGGCCACTTTATTAAGTACACCTTACTAGTACCGGGTTGGACCTCTTTTTGCTTTCAGAACTGCCTTAATCCTTCGTAGCATAGATTCAACAAGGCACTGGAAATATTCCTCAGAGATTTTGCTCCATACTGACATGATAGCATCACGCAGTTGCTGTGGATTTGTCGGCTGCACATTCATGATGCCAATCTCCCGTTCCACCACATCCCAAAGGTGCTCTATTGGATTGAGATCTGGTGACTCCGGAGGCCATTTGAATCCAGTGAACTCATTATCATGTTCAAAAAACCAGTCTGAGATGATTCGTGCTTTATCACATGTTGCGCTTTAGGTTCTAATGGGCCCAAAGTGTGCCAAGAAAATATCCCCCAACACTACACCACCACCACCAGCCTGAACCGTTGATACAAGGCAGGATGGATCCATGTTTTCATGTTGTTGAGGACAAATTCTGACCCGACCATACAAATGCAGAAGCAGAAATGGAGACTCATCAGACCAGGCAACACTTCTCCAATCTTCTATTGTCCAGTTTTGGTGAGCCTGTGTGAATTGTAGCCTCAGTTTCCTGTTCTTAGCTGACAGGAGTGGCACCCGGTGTGGTCTTCTGCTGCTGTAGCCCATCCGCCTCAAGGTTGGACGTGTTGTGTGTTCAGAGATGCTCTTCTGCAGACCCTGGTTGTAACGAGTGCTTATTTGAGTTACTGTTGCCTTTCTATCAGCTGGAACCAGTCTGGCCATTCTCTTCTGACCTCTGGCATCAACAAGGCATTTGCGCCCACAGAACTGCCGCTCACTGGATATTTCCTCTTTTTTCTGACCATTCTCTGTAAACCCTAGAGATGGTTGTGAGTGAAAATCTCAGTAGATCAGCAGTTTCTGAAATACTCAGACCAGCCCATCTGACACCAACAACCATGCCACGTTCAAAGTCACTTAAATCCCCTTTCTTCCCCATTCTGATGCTCGCTCTAAACTGCAGCAGATCGTCTTGATCATGTCTACATGCCTAAATGCATTGAGCTGCTGCCATGTGATTGGCTGTTTAGAAATGAAGGTGTACCTAATAAAGTGACCATAGAGTGTATATTTTGCAGGCTCATGTATATGCTTTATGTGTGTGTTCATGTTAATGACATCACACACCCTCCATTTCTGGTTTCCTTTTTGGAAACAGCAGTGGGTCTTTAATATGTTGTGTATTTTTTTAGACAACACAGAGCATTATCATAACAGAAGCCTAAAATTGTTTTAGTCTGATAAAATAGCGCTGCTTCTCCATGTGATCACAAGCTGAAGAACTGGAAGCATAATAAAAATACTTTATTACAACTTTACAAATATAGCTCATTCATAAACATAATTTCTGCTGGAGTCCTGTAGGATAATGAAGACCACAACTCCTTTGATTCCACACTCAGTCATGCTGTCATCAAAACACAGCTTTGTTTGTTGTGAATGCACACCATCTAGTGGTGAAAATGGCATACTGTGCCTTCAATCATCCTTTTATTTCATCTAAACAGCAAGATATGTGAAATAACAGTGTAGTTCATGAAATATAAACTTATATAAGCTTTCTCTAGTGTTGAACAAACTCATATTGTGTAATATGAGTTTACACAACTCAATGTTTACCAAATGGTACATTCATTCATTCATTCATTTTCTTTTCAGCTTAGTCCCTTTATTTATCTGTGTTCGCCACAGCGAGATGAACCGCCAACTTATCCAGCATTTGTTTTACGCAGCGGATGCCCTTTCAGCCGCAACCCATCTCTGGGAAACATCCATGCACACTCATTCACTACGGACAATTTAGCCTACCCAATTCGCCAGTACAGCATGTCTTTGGACTGTTGGAGAAACCGGAGCACCCGGAGGAAACCCGCACGAACGCAGGGAGAACGTGCAAACTCCACACAGAAACACTAACTGACCCAGTCGAGGCTCGAACCAGCGACCTTCTTGCTGTGAGGTGACAGCACTACCTACAGCGCCACTGCGTCGCCCTCCAAATGGTACATTTAACAATAATTTATTTAAAATAATTGTAACAATAATACAATAATTATCGGTACACAAGTATTTAACAATATTACACTAACTACTTAACATCATATTTATTAAAAAGTGTGTGCATGTGATGTTGTACCTTGGACATTTTGGATTTAGTGTCAGTAATGAGGAAGGACATGTTGTTGATTTCATTCTGAACCACAAAGTTTTGCTCTTCTCTTTTAAAGTTCTGTAGAGGAAACAATACAAAACCCATTACACTGCTTTTGATTATATCATTTCGGAAAATATGCTTATTAGACACTTCATCTGATTTTTAATGGTGACTTTAAATGAATTTGTGACTCACGTGTGATTTAGCCCAGAATATAAAGACTTCGGCCACCATCCGGAATAACTCCTCTGCCTCAGCGTTCGGCTCCTTCAGCCATTTAGCTCTGAAAAACAGAGAAAAGCAGCATGTGTGATTGAGGTGCAGTTTACACCAGTGCTTTTCTGCTTTCAAGTATGTTTTAAAATGAAAATGCTCTTTGTCTGGACTGTCATTTTTATTGATTTTCATTCGGCTTAGTCCCTTATTTATCAGGGGTCGCCACAGCGGAATGAACCACCAACCATTCCAGCATGTGTTTTACACAGTGGATGCCCTTCCATCTGTAACCCAGTAAACACCCAAATACACTCTCACCAAGAAACACCCATACACTCACATTCACACACACTCATACACTACGGCCAATTCAGCTAATCTAATTCCCCTATAGAGCATGTATTTGGACTGTGGGGGAAACCAGAGCACCCTGAGGAGAACATGAAAACTCCACACAGAAATGCCAACTGGCCCAGCCAAGACTCGAACCAGCGACCTTCTAGCTGTGATGTCACAGTGCTAACCACTGAGCCACCTTGTCGCATTTAATGCATTTAAAAAACAAAGAAGAAACAATCTCCATCTACAATATACAGCCTAAAATGCATGATACGCAATAGTCCAGAAGATCAGACAGAGAATGATTGTTGACAGCAGCATCTCCATTTTTAATTGTTAGCATCTCAGTCTATACTGAAACAGACCAGCAGTGTTTTCAAACTAAACAGGGTCTTCAGCATTTTTAAAACTCTCTATTTACGTGTGTTGAAGACACTGGAATAGTACAGGCATAACTAGGGCTGGGCGATATGAATTGTCATATCATGATACAAATCATCTAATATCCTCATAACAATAAAGAGTTGAAGTCAGAATTATTAGCTCCCCTTTGATTTGTTTGATTTTTTAAATATTTCCCAAATGATGTTTAACAGAGCAAGGAAATTTTCACAGTATGTCTGATAATGTTTTTTCTTTTAGAGAAAGTCTTATTTGTTTTATTTCGGCTAGAATAAAAGCAGTTTTCAATTTTTAAGAACCATTTTTAAGCCCCTTTAAGCTATATTTTTTTCGATAGTCTACAGAACAAACCTTTGTTATACAATAACTTGCCTAATTACTCTAAGTGAAGTTTATTTATAAACTAATTTCGAGAGGAGCACACGCTTATGATTGATAGGAGCTGATCCTCGTTAGCTAATGCACGATCCACCAATCGGAAGATTCCTAATCACTATCAATAACCAGAGTATCTTACCTTAGCCATCTTCGTCTTGAAGAATCCCCCCTTCCACCCCTACTCCTCCCCTTTCCTTGTCAGGGCAGCAGGGAGGCCTAATGGTTAGCATCATTGCCTCACAGCAAGAATGTCACTGGCTCAGATCTTACCTAGCCAAGTCGGCATTTCTGTGTGGAGTTTGCATGTTCTGCCCGTGTTTGCGTGGGTTTTCCCCAGGCTCTCCGGTTTCCTCCCACAGACCAAAAACATGTAACATAAGTAAATTGACAAAACTAAATCGACATCATAGACAAGCTCTAATTCATATACACTCTCCATAGCTCTTTACAATCTACATTTACCATTATCAAGCAGGGGGAGTTCTCGAGACCTACCTGAGCTCAGACTCCCCTCTCGCCCTGCAACGGGAGGGAGCCCCGGGCTCGAGGATCTCACGAGCTCAGGGCTCTCTCCCAGGACAGCATGCCAAAATACGCAAAATAACCAATCATCAGCAAGGGCGAACTCTTGAATCAGCCTAGTTAACCTAATTAACCTAGTTAAGCCTTTAAATGTCACTTTAAGCTGTATCGAAGTGTCTTGAAAAATATCTAGTCTAATATTATTTACTGTCATCATGGCAAAGATAAAATAAATCAGTTATTAGCAATGAGTTATTAAAACTATTATGATTAGAAATGTGTTGAAAAAAACTCTCCGTTCTCTCCGTTAAAAAGAAATTGGGCGAAAAAAATAAACAGGGGGGCTAATAATTCTGAATAATTCAACTGTATGTAAATTGATTTTAAATAGTTAAAATATATATATTGTTAAATAAAAATGAAGCAGTTGTATTGGATGGTCTTTAAGCATTTGCAGCCATTCCCACTGTAAAACATGACTAAATCTGTGCATTTATTAGAAATGTGTACATATCTTTTCTGGGTCGAAACAGACTTGAATGCATTGATGATGGTCAATTCACCTCAAATCACTGAAATCCCACATACAGAAACAAAGATGGATAATAATATGCAGAACAGTGTAAACAGTCTAAATGACTGACCAATCACAGCCCAGCAACCACATGTACAGTTGAAGTCAGAATTATTAGCCCCCCTTTGAATTATTTGTTCTTTATTAAATATTTCCCAAATGATGTTTAACAGAGCAAGGACATTTTCACAGTATGTCTGATAATATTTTATCTTCTGGAGAAAGTCTTATTTGTTTTATTTCGGCTAGAATAAAAGCAGTTTTTAAATTTTTAGAGCCATTTTAAGGTCAATATTATTAGCCCCTTTAAGCTATTTTTTTTCAATTGTCTCCAGAACAAACCATCGTTTTACAATAACTTGCCTAATTACCCTAACCTGCCTAATTAACCTAATTAACCTAGTTAAGCCTTTAAATGTCACTTTAAGCTGTATAGAAAAATATCTAGTCTAATATTATTTACTGTCATCATGACAAAGATAAAATAAATCAGTTATTAGAGATTAATTATAATTGGGGAAAATAAACACGGGGGGGGAGGGGGGGTAATAGTTCTGACTTCAACTGTATGTCAAAATTTTGAACCATTTCTGTAAACTCAAGCAATCAATAGTTTATATACAGTATATTGATAACATGTAAAAAAAACTACTTTTTTTTTTTACATTTCAAAGTATAAACTTAAAAATGTACCCATATGTGATCATGTTTCTCACTTTATTTAAAATTGTGTAAATTCAGGAAAATATATTTGATAAAAAATACGTAGAAACACCAAATAAATGTTAATAAAACATTAAACCCTTTTCAAAATGGATGATTACAGATCCAACATAAAACATCACTAAAATAAAATACAAAATGTAAACATTGCACTGTCAAGACTGCACCTTTCTCACAATGCTGTTATTCCTGCTTCTGTCTGCATCCTTAAAATGGCCTTTAATATTACGCTCATATACATTCTAAAATAATATTACTGCATTGTATTAATGATAGTGTTTAATAAGAAACGATACCATTTTTATATTGTCCACACAACATATCATCATATTGCACAACCTTAGCTGCAATTGTAACAAAACCTATGCATTTTAAAGCAAAAACACATTAGTGAAGTGACACTGGCGCCCCCAGAAAATGTTCTTAGGGGTGGCCAGATGAGGCCACACCAAACCTTGGGGTGGCACACAAAAAATAATGAATTCAGTGTAATTTTACATTTTTGTTTCTGGTAAATTAAATAATGTGGTTTTAATTAATTTCTCTTAAAATATTGCTATGTATTGCTTGAAATAATTCAGCAATTACATATTTATATAATCAATATTTAAAACATAGAAAAAACTAAATATTTAAAAACACTTTTCAGGTGAGTTATTTTTCACACAACTAATATTGAGCTAATTTCTATTGATGCAACTTTTTGCTAAATACATGCACAGAATCATTGAGATTTCTGGCCTTTGTAAGTCAACCAGCAAAAAAAATGGGAGGTCCTAAATTCTGAAAAGCTGATTTCAAAATGCATTTAATCATTAATTCTTTTGGATTTGTAATTTTCAGTCTAATAAACACATTTTTCCATTTCAAAAAGAATAATTTCTTAATAAAAAGTGTACAATCTTGTGAACCCAAAGTTGTGTTTCGTCTCTCGTCGTCGAACAATACTAAACAACTTATGTTATAAGAACTTTACCCTTAGTTTTATTTTTTTTAAAGATGTGTAGTAATCAAAAGCGAACGTTCTGTAAAAAAGCGAAAACATTAAATAATGCAAACCAAAATGACCTAATGTCGAGCTCTGTTAAGTAACTTTAACACATTGAGTATTTAACTAGAAAGGTTAAGGTTAACAGAGAACATAGAATAGCATGACATACTGCACATACGATGCTGTATGGGGGGAACTATGGGGGGAGGGGGGTTCACACTCCTTGGGGGCGCCCTTGTGCAGTGGTTCTCAATTCTGGTCCTCGGGCCCCCCGTCCTGCACATTTTCTCTCTCTAATTTAACACACAAGGATCAGTTCATGCATCTCAGTGTTAACGAGTTGATGATCTGAATCAGGTGTGTTAAGTAATAAAGACATACAAAATGTGCTGGACGCGGGAGGCTGGGGATCAGAATTCAGAACCACCGCATTAGTGTAAACAGCAGCTGACAGACTCCAGTCCTAGCTGTCCTGTGCTGGGTCTCTCTGGCGTACCTGTTGTAGTCGACAAAGCGTATGAGCAGTGGGTAGAAGGCATACAGGTCCCGTATGAGGATGGTGAACTCGTCCAGAATGAGGAGCTCAGATTCAGACATCTCTCCTCTGCCCTCGGCCTTCATGTGCTCTTCATCCTGCAAGACCGTCGCCGCTTTCTTCTTCAGCTTCTCCATCAGCGGCAGGAAGTGAGACTTCAGCAGCTGAGATCTGGCTTTACCGATGATGGGCTGAGAAAACACTGAGAAACACACAGAAGTAAGCGCTCATGAGCCATGATAACCTTCCCCGTTGCATTATATTTCCATTAGGTTGATGATAAATCGATGTTTTGTGATTCATGGATCAATTGATATATTTTTGCATGCATTCATTGTGATTCTCTCTGGAATCGATTCTGTGTTGGTTTTAATAGTAGATGGTGCTCTAGGTTGATTTGTGATTGTACACTCTTAGTGAGCACTAAGAAGAGCACTTGGTTTTCAGTCATGTCCTAAAAGTGGTCAAATGAACCACAACTTTGATTCCACAGGATTACGTAATCACAGCTCACTGTGAACTAAATCATCAACTTTATTAATGATTGTTTTACAGTCGGGGCAGTACGGTGGCGTAGTGGGTAGCAAAATCGCCTCACAGCAAGAAGGACGCTGGTTCGAGCCTCGGCTGAGTCAGTTGGCATTTCTGTATGGAGTTTGCATGTTCTCCCTGTGTTGGTGTGGGTTTCCTCCGGGTGCTCCGGTTTCCCCCACAAGTCAAAAAACATGCACTATAGGGAAATTGGGTAGGCTAAATTGTCCGTGTAAATGAGTGTGTATGGATGTTTCCCAGTGATGGGTTGTGGCTGGAAGGGCATCCGCTGCGTAAAACATATGCTGGATAAGTTGGCGGTCCATTCCACTGTGGCGAAAGAGACTAAGCTGAAAATAAAATGAATGTTTTACAGTCAAGTGGCAAGTGTAAGGATTAGCAGAGTGTGGCTGTTTCTGAAGAGTACGGTGCCACCTGGTGGTAAAAAAAACCTGAGGATCAATTCAAGAATTCAAGAATCAATTTCAGAAATGATGGCGAATTATTTCTCGATTCATAATGCAGCGATTTATTATCCCAGCCCTAATTTTCACGTGTAACAAATTCTTTATATCATGCAAAAATGGTTTTGGGATTTGATGATGAAAACATTTACTGTTATATAGTGTTGCATATTGTTTATTTTGGAAAATATATAGTACTACACTGCATTTTAAAGAACTAAACAAAACAGGGGTGGATTATTTCGTTTTAGCTGAAACTGCCATTGAAATACCCATAAAACTAGAGCAATTCCATGCAAATGTCAACCTTGCCATTAAAAAAAAAAAGGTTTTCACCAAAATACGGAAACCGTTTCTAAGTTTTTTGTGTAAGCAAGTATTTTTCAGTACTTTAGAAATGCTCAAAAATATCTCTGTCAATGTTTTCAAACTATTATATTTGATTTACCAAAATTACACAAGTGGCAATTTCACATCCGTCACATCCATAATGGAGAGATGTCACGTCCATAATGAAGCTTTTTCCTCATAAATGCAAAAATGTTAAATAAAATAAAACCAATCATGTTTGTTCTATAGTGAGCCGACTTTTATCCTTTTGGTTAGCATTATTTCTTTTGGGTTGTGCAGTTTAATTCACAAAGTTTCTACAAAGTAAGTTGTATACTCTAAACTCAGACTTTTTTGGTCACATCCAAAACGCATGTTTATTTTCCTTATTTAAAGTACAAAACATGTTTACAGATTTTTCTGATCCCATAACTCTGAGGTCAGTTGTTCTGGAAAATATAAACAGATGTTTCAATATTATGTTAACATATACTTTCTCTGTAAACTAATGTTTTGAGTTTTTACTGCAAATGTCACATCCATAACGCTGGAATCGCTCACTAATGAAACTTTATTTCAAAGTCATCATCATGCTCTGTAAGCTATAAAATATAGGGGATTTCTGTCATTTTTCTGTCATGCAAACAACCTATTTCAATGTCACACGATCATGTTCTTCAGAGAATTCAGAGTAAAGCCTTTGCCTTCAGATGAGGAAGGCACGGGATAACATTAATTTTGAAGTACTCAGAAAATACACTAACAAACAATACCAAATATTAAAGTTAAGTATTGTTGAGGCCAAAATTGTAGCAATCCTGTGCAATATTTTTCTATATTTCTCAAGTTGTATTTAAGACCGTATTGGAAGACCGCGTCTACAGTATGCGTTTTGAGGCGTCTTCTCCTCATAATGCCGAAAATAATTTAAATAACACATTTTTAGTTTTGATCGTACAAATAAGATCAATACATTAATCGAAGCTGTTCGATGTCTTGTTTTTTTGTGTACACTCACAATGACAACAAAAGTGTGTGCTTCTGCAAAATAAGGAAAACAAACAGTGTAGGCATTCTTTCCTTTCTCATTCCTTTCTCTTGTCGCAAACTGTTTTTAGAAATGCATCAGTAAAATGCACTGAAACTCCATGAAAAAACACACAGACATGAGACATATATCTATAGAAAGCTTAAAGTGTCTCAGCGTTGAAAAGAAACATTGTTTGATAAAATAATGAGTATGAAACCAACACTATGTCTAGTTTCTCAGTCTGATCTCATTAGTTTTAATGCAACCACGCCCACGAGTCTACAGGAGCTAGGAATTGTTCATAGTATTTCCAATAGTATTTTTTCTTCTGTTTCCAATGATCCAATATTTGTTACAAAATTACATCACGTTTTGCAATGTAAAAAGGGCCACTGCATATAAATATCAGGGGTGCCGCAACAATCTGTATAATATTGAAGCGTTACGACAATACAATCTTCATAGTTCATTACACATATGGATATTGAAAAGTAAAAAGTGAGGTAATATTAGATTGAGAAGTGTGAGATCTGAGAAGTGAGAAAATCTGAATAGCTAAATGAAAGCGACGACCCACATATTAAGGGCCAATCCCCAATCTATCCCTTAGCACTTCCCCTTACCCCTCGTTTTGTGCGTTCATGTGAAGGGGTAGGGGTGTCCCAGTTCTCTTTAGCTTGAAGGCGTAGGGCTAAGGGGAAGAAGTAGACAGCCCTTCAAACTGAGATTTTTTTAGGACCAAACTTTAAAACCAAGGGGTAAGGACATTTCTCAGAATACACCAGCCACAATGGCAGGATAGCTGCACACGGAAGTAAGGAGAGCTACAAATTAGTATTTTTTGTCATTATTACTAATTTTTACAACAAACAAACACGTTTTAATATATTCATAACTGCGTTTGTGTTTTATCGTCATGCTTTTTTTAAAAATGCTAAAATAAAAGCTAAATTAAATATCTGTAATCCATAATAATAACTCCTGTACAGCAGTCCCACAACATTCTGACACTCGATGACACTCGAATACCCTGTCAGAAAAGTTTAGTGTCTGAGAATGAGCTGTTTACAGTGTCTGCTGTAATGTTAATGTTGTTTTTGGTGTGTTTACATTGATGAACATGGCCACGGTGTAAATGAACAGTACAGTTATGATCTTATTGCCACATTGTATCGTCATGATATCAATGCTTTCAGTGATTTCCAGAAGATAAATACACCCCCAAAAAAACACAACTGGAATAACTACAGCAGTCACGATCGTCTGATCTCATATGAAGCAAGAGATTGCGATGACATCGGATGACGTGTGCAGGTGCTGTAGGGCTGTCCCAATTCTTAGGGGTAAATTTTAAAGTCCTTCCCCTTCACACTCTGTTTCAAGGGCCAAGGGGAAGGAGAAGGGGAAGGGGTACAAAAAAGAATTGGGATTGGGCCCAAGTCTTGCTTCTTCATGGTAAGACTCAGCCAGACAGAATCTGCAGACATTTTTTGCTATTTCTGCTAAGAATTTTGTAAAAAAATTGGTGGATTTATGCGGAATGATTTTGGGAGAATCATAACTAAAAACTTCATATATTAAATAAAAAATAATACCTTTTTAACTTTTTTATGTTTACAATGCAAATCCGATTAGATCCACTGTATTTGGTAAACAAAGCAAGTCGCTCATAAAATATCTCTACTAAAAGACAACAGAAATAGAAAATATTACTTTACAAACTGTAATTTCAATTTTAATTCAATTTTACATTTTAATATTTGTCAACAATATTATTGAAATTAATTTAAAACTGAATAAATATAAATTTACACACATTTAAATAGACAGAATTAATGATGGGCTAAAAATCTGCGGAATTCTACGCACGCAGATTCCCTGTGGGCCTAGTAATGACCAATAATTATGTCCATTAGTCCGACTTGACAAGAATTAAATCAATTCTGCCTTAGAATGTAAACATTGGAGAAATTGTGTTGTTTGTAACATTCCCATTGTGCTGTGTCTGCATTATTACTATTAATCAAACAGATAATGAGATTGCTCTTGACTGAATAGTTGTATAGCTCAGTAATGCTTTATCTTAATTTGTTTGTGCTGGTAAGACGTGTCCTCAGGTCTCTACACTGGCTCCCAGTTACATTCTGAATAGATTTTAAAGTATTATTACTTGTCTATAAATCACTAAATGGTCTAGGACCTCAATACATTACAGATATGCTCACTGAATACAAACCTAACAGATCACTCAGATCATATAGGATCAGGTAAACTAGAAACTCTAATGCCGAGTTCAGACTGCATGATTTTTAAAGTAGTCCTATCTGGGCTAGTGTTTTGTCGCTGCTTTGTTTACACTGCAATATTGATCGGCGACAGGGGGTTTCACACTGTATGACTTTAAAATAGGAAGAATCATCTTACAACCAAAAACACGTATTATATCTTTAGATACATAATAAGAAAGAAGCCTTCAGTGAGGTAGAAAATGTACATATTTGCTCACCTGGGTTTGAAGGGAATTAGTCATTTCTGCTCAACTTTGTTTTTTTCCGATCCGGTTGTGGTTTTGCAAATGTCAAACATTTTTCCCCTATTTTTTGGGTCCAAATAAACTAAAAAATGTGCGCTTTTAGCTGCTCCCCCAACCTCCCGCTGGCCTGCAGGTAACCACACTAGTGGATGCTGCTCTCTCATTGGCTGTAGGTGATCGCCGATGTTATTTTCAGTCAAAACTCATTTCACACGGCATGATTTGAATTGCCGACAGCTCCAGATATTCAGCACGCCAAATATCTCACGGGCATCGGCGACTCATCTGCGATTCTTTCAGATCACGTTTTTGATAGTTCACACTGTGTGATTGTCACTCGCGTGCACGAGCACCGATTTGCCTGTGAGTTCAGGCATTTGTCAGCGATTTTTCAAAACCTGTCAGCGAGTCAAAATCGGGGTTAAAATCATGCAGTCTGAACTCAGCATAAGAGTTCAGTAAAATCAGGATAAATCAGCCTTCAGCTACCAACAGCGCCCCCTGCTGCTGGAATAAGCTTCCAGAAATAATCAGATGTGCTCCAACATTAGACACATTCACATCAAGACTGAACACACATCTGTTCAGCTGTGCCTTTACTGAATGAGCACTGTGCTACGTCCCACAGATCGCACTATTATGTCTTTCTTTTCTTTTTTTTATTCCTTTAAAACCTGTTTTAACACATGTTAATGTTTGTTTTTATTCTCCTATACTTGTTTCTTTTATTCCTGTTTATGTAAAGCACTTTGAATTGCTACTGTGTATAAAATGCGCTATAGAAATAAACGTGTCTTGCCTTTATCTCATTTATACAGTGAAGATTATATACATTACACAGAGCTATTTGATTTTTTTCTGACAAAAACTACTGTAACATGCATGTAAAAGAACTATATTTGCTGTATTGTCATTGTATTTTGCTTGTAGAGCTTTTTTCTTTGATTTGAATGTTATATTTTTACTGACCTGTACTGAAACCGCTCCACTAATAAAGGTTTAACTCAAATGTCTCACGTGTACTAACACTTAAGAGAATGTAAGAATAGAGCTGATGTGTTTACCAGCGAGTCTCTTCATCCAGGCTCCCTCATCAATGCCTAGGTTGTTGAAGATGATCTTGAGGATGTTTCCCAGCAGTGTGTTCATGTGTTCAGAGGTCAGAGACGTGCAGCAGCTCTCTGCGCGCTCGGGGTTGCTCTCGGGTCCGTGTTCCCACCAGTGCGACATGTAACTGCACAGCATGGGCAGAACCACCTCCATCACATGAGGCATCTGTGTGTAGCGCATGCCCGACTCGGCCAGATCCATGATCTCCTCCAGCGCTCGCTCCAGAGACGGAACCAGCACACACACCTCGTCCACCTGAGCCGGCAGACCCAGAGCTGCACACAACACACCACAAAACATACCACATACACACATTTTCCCCTTATTATCCTATAATTTCTTCATGTTCATGCTAAACGATTAGCACTGACTGCAGAGTGAATGCAAAAATGATGACGTGAGGATGGGATTCAGGAGTGTGTCGCACCTGCTCTCTCTCGGGATCCTTTACAGTTGTATATGGAGTATGTGTTGTGCTTGTTCAGACTGGGTTCCAGGAAAGCCACAGGAAATGCGCTGGAGAATGCAGCTAAACACTCACCGAGAGCTGGACGCTGCCTGAACACACACACACAAACACATCATGAACCACAACTGCTTATATGTGAAATACACAGAAAACACACTCTCATATTTTATTTTAAGGTAAAATCTTCACAATTAACTATTAACTATGACTTTTACCTCAATAAACTCATAATTTGCTGCATATTAATTGTCATTAAGTAGTTTAGTGTAGGATAAAGAGTAGGATTAGGGATGTAAAATAAGATCATGCAGAAAATTACTATATACACTCACTGGCCACTTTAATAGGTACACATATCTAACTGCTTGGTAATGCAAATGTCTAATCAGCCAATCACATGGCAGCACCTCAATGCATTTAGGTTAAGACGGTCAAGACGATCTGCTGGTGCCACTTCTGTCAGCTAAGAACAGGAAACTGAGGCTACAATTCAGTTTGGACAAAATTGGACAATAGAATATTGGAGAAACGTTGCCTGGTCTGATGAGTCTCCATTTCTGCTGCCACATTCGGATGGTCGGGTCAGAATTTGGTGTAAACAGCATGAAAGCATGGATCCATCCTGCCCTGTATCAACGATTCAGGCTGGTGGTGTAATAGCGTGGGGGAGATTTTCTTGGCACACTTTGGGTTCATTAGTACCAACTGATCATCGTGTCAATGCCACAGCCTACCTGAGTATTCATACATGACAATGAGTTTACTGTACCCAAATGGCTTCCACGGTCACCAGATCTCAATCCAATACAGCACCTTTGGGATGTGGTGGAATGGGAGATTGGCATCATGGATGTGCAGCTGACAAATCTGCAGCAACTGCGTGATGCTATCATGTCAATATGGAGCAAAATCTCTGAGGAATATTTCCAGTATCTTGTTGAATCTATGCCATGAAGGATTCAGGCAGTTCTGAAGGCAAAAGGGGTCCAACCCGGAACTAGTAAGTTGTACCTAATAAAGTGGCCGGTAAGTGTAAATACTAATAAACCAATATCTTAAAAAAAGACATATAATAAGTAGGGTCTGATTCTTGAATCTGATTGGTTGATAACCGTGCGATATTCTGCCAGTAACAGCACATGTACCGCCTCTTCACCCTTCACCCTTGTGTATTACTCCGCCCACATACAGCAACAAGCAGAGGACACTCTACAGTTTGACAAATATTGCAGCTGTTGGACAACATAGTCAAGAATATAGTTGTTTAGATTGCAACTATGCAGTTTATTTATAAGCACAGTGTCTAGTTTTAATTATTTATCATTTCTGAGGGACAGTGCCTTGGCGGCCATTAGCCTGTCATTGAGCAGATCAAAGAGAGCTGATGTTGTCAATCCACAAGATGGCGACAGAGACTGCATAATAAGAGAAAAATACAGCATTAAAATACGTTTTAAACTACAGCTGATCAAATCATTATAAAACAGGTAAGTGACTTTCTAAGTCGATCTCTCTCTTTTATTTGTTGCAGTGCTGTATTTATACCGTCTTAAAACAGGAGTTTGCCATCTGTTTCTAATGAGTCTCCTGTATTTGTTACTACAGACTAGTTCAGTGAACAGAAAGAAAGAAGAAATGTCTGCATGTGTTTAACATTTTTCCTTATTGCAAACACAACAGTAATCTGCTAGTGTTTGCGTTGCTTTAGCTAGTTCAGGGTTAATTATTGTGATCTCCCGATTGCAGCAGAAAAATACTGGGAAATCTCTAGAAATCTCTGTCCTTATAATCTTGAAATGTCAGCAAAATCACGTTTTGTCATCACTTTAGACATTACGCTAGAGAATCATTCGTACACTAGGTCTAAAGTGACGTGTAAATGAGCATCGGTTCCTGCTGTTCTGACGTCAGCTGCAGATGTAAATGAACGGCAGAAGAAAGTAGCTCCTCATACAAAAGGATTTTGAGACTGTCCATGTTTGATTTTCTTTTTCATACACACGATTATGCCATTAAACTGTTATATAAATGCAATATCACACTCGCAGAAGTGCAATATGGCTGTATATCATTACTGGTGGGACACTAAGGCACTTGGCCTGCGGCCTTGTGCTAACGCACACCTCCCATCAGTGCCAATATACAGAAACATCCCATTGCTACTCGTGTGATATTGCAATATAATTATAGATAAATAGCATAATCGTGTGTATGAAAAAGAAAATCAAACATGGACAGTCTCAAAATCCTTTTGTATGAGGAGCTACTTTCTTCTGCCGTTCATTTACATCTGCAGCTGACGTCAGAACAGCAGGAACCGATGCTCATTTACACGTCACTTTAGACCTAGTGTACGAATGATTCTCTAGCGTAATGTCTAAAGTGA
>CAIGQZ010000217.1:13897501-13910375 GCA_903798205.1 Danio tinwini | reverse complement strand
TATATATATATATATATATATATATATATATATACATACACACTTTTTTACACTGGATATAAAAAAATCCTTTAAAAAACTATAACAATTAAGTATAAAAAAAACATGAAATAAAAAATAATAACGTAAACCTTTAATTAAGGTTTACAATGCAAATCCAATTAGATCCATTTGTTTGGTAAACAAAGCAAGTTTCTCATATAATATATCTGCCAAAAGACAGAAAAGATTACTTGTATTTGTAACTGTATTGTAAATAAATCATAAATAAACATTTGCATATTATTCATTACTTACAGTATTATAAAAAACTGAATAAAAACATATTGACACACATTTACATAAGTAAAATAAGGGGCTCAATGATAGGCTAAAACATCTGCGGATTTCTCCGCGCACAGATTCTATGTGGGCCTAGTAACAAGACACTAGCTAATAGTGAGAATTAGTAAAGTGTTAGCAAAGGCTCAGTATAGAAATGTAATCTTCATAAATCTGAAATAAACCTGATTAAATCTAATCACTCAAATCTAATGTATCTGTCTTGACTTACCTCTCAACATAAATACTTTTACTGGTTCCTAGTGAGTACAAATTGTTCAATATGCGGTAGCAGGAAACCTGGACATCGTCCACTGCAACGACAAAAAAACATGAGATCTGAGACACGTCAGCACTCACTGACTGCGTTTACATGGACATCAGTAATCTAATGATTTGCCTTAATCTGAATAAGACAATAATATGATTAAGCTGTTTACATGAGTTGCTTTTTGAATGTTCCTTTCATGATGCAGTTATAGTACATAGTTCGGGCGATGCAGTGGCGCAGTAGGTAGTGCTGTCGCCTCACAGCAAGAAGGTCGCTGGTTCGAGCCTCGGCCGGGTCAGTTGGCATTTCTGTGTGGAGTTTGCATGTTCTCCCTGCGTTCGCGTGGGTTTCCTCCGGATGCTCCGGTTTCCCCCACAGTCCAAACATATGCGGTACAGGTGAATTGGGTAGGCTAAATTGTCCGTAGTGAATGAGTGTGTGTGTGTATGCTTCCCAGAGATGGGTTGCGGCTGGTAGGGCATCCGCTGCGCAAAAACGTGCTGAATAAGTTCCTCGGATTAATAAAGGGACTAAGCCGAAAAGAAAATGAATGAATGAATTAGTACATAGTTCGGTTAACGTCATTACGTCAGCATTCAATGCTAGTTTCCTCCAGCGACAACAGTTTGTGTTCGTCATAGCATCATATATGACTTTGGGCATTTCATTTTTAACTGCGACAATTTCAACTGCAGTTAATTTCTCATATTATGCATGCAAACAGAAGACAATGGATACAAATTCTCAAGCTTCAGTGGTGGAAAGAGTAGTGAATAATCATACTTAAGTAAAATAACCAATACTTGCCTAAAAATGTAGTGCAAGTAGAGTAAAAGTATCTGCTGTAAATATTACTCAAAGTATGAGTAAAAAGTAGACCTTTCAAAAGTACTTAATTACACTGTTAAAAGCTGATGCATTTACATCTCATTTGTGGATGTGTGTAAACGTAACATTCTGTACTGCATTTTGTTATTGCCCAGCAAATAAAATTAGGTTAGATTTAGGTTGTGATGTCAGGTGACCAAAATTCAATGTCTAGCCGACGTCTAAGGACAACGGTATTTTGATGTCCAATGACAACGTCAAAACATTCAAAATCCAACAGCGAGGCAACATCTTAAAGGGCACCTAGGTTACCTCTTTTTCCAGATTTATTAAAAGTTTTGTGTCCCCAGAATGTGTCTGTAAAGTTTCAGCTCAAAACACCCATCAGATTATTTATTATAGCTTTCACTAGTTTCTATTTTATAGCTCTCAACAGATTTTTGCTGTTTTTGTGTACTGCGCCTTTAAGGCTAGTCCTCCCCGCCCACCGTTCCCACGTGCCTGTCAGCGTGCCTCAGTCTCCACCCTCAGCTGCCTCAGACAACAGACAGACATAAAGGAAGCTGATCTCACGTAACGTTTATGAGAAATACTACAGTAAGAATTTTACCAATGAGTATTTGATGCATTTGTTGTGGAGCTGCAACGATGAGTCACACACAATGTCCTTACAAATTCACACACACACACACACACACACACACACACACACACACACACACACACACACACACGCGCGCACACACACACGCACACGCGCGCACACACACGCACACGCGCACACACGCACACACACATACAGTGCGCAGATATAGCTTTTTTAGTTTTTGCACGCAAATGTGACAGGATACAGGTTAATCTCCACTGCTGTCTGGATATCTGTTATGTTAATGTACAAAATAAACCTGATTTAACGTCCACAAACCGGGTTTGAAGCGTCTTCTTTTATAATTATTCTGACACGCGGCTGTGCTGATGAAGTAAAGCTGAAGTAAATGGCTGTAATTCATCACACACATGCTAGTAAAACTCACTCTTGATCACATTTGATGATGATTGATGATCCTAGAGAACTGAACAGACCTTTTATTCCAGGTTGCTTTGTGCACATTCTGTCTTGTTGATATGATTATTCATGTTACTACAGAGACATGTTAATACGCAGCTGTCAATCAATTCGGTGGGCGGGGGGACCGCACTCCTACGTCAAGTTGCGGTCGGTCTTACAACCGCTCCAATTGGTCCTCCGTTTTTATGTTGTTAAATTAAAAAAAAATGGACTGGCTGTGTTTATATCACCCCAATATGACGATCTATACACTATACCTGCACATTTGTCTGTCCAAACAGCTTGAAAAGTAGATTTTTCACTATAGGTGCCCTTTAAACCATCGTCATATTGACGTCAAATACTGACATTTATTCGTCAGGTATGGCAACCAAAATCCAACATGATGTCATGGTGGTAACGACAAAACATCAAGCTGTAACATCATTAGACATTGATATTTGTTTGATTCAGCTTGGACGTTGCACATTGACGTCAGCCTGACATTGGGTTCTAATAGTAAACTTGATTTTCATTTCCAAACAAAATGGAAAGTCCCCAGGATGTTGGGGTTGACGTCTTGTGTCTGCTGGGTGTTTAAGGCCATTTCGGTTATCATAAAGTAAACGTCTGTCATTTTCTCATCAGTGACATGCATCTAAACAGTCTCTGGGTCAATGCATGTAAAGATTCTGGACACTTTTAGCATCTTCTTGGACACTTTTAATGCTTCCAAACAGTGTTGCAATTATAAAAACTGTCCATGTCATGAAGTAGTTCATTATGTGGCGATTTACCTTCTATGTGCGACAGGAATCACAGGACTGATTATTCTAATCCTTATAGACAGGAAAAAAATAAGTAGTGACTGCAGGTTGAAGGAAAGTGGAGTAAAAGTACTGATACTCCACAAAAAAATGTACTCACGGGAAAGTGAAAGTCCACATTTTTTAAAACTACTTAATCTCATTTCCTGAGAAAAACTACTTAGTGACAGTAATTTGAGTATTTGTAATTTGTTACTTTACACCACTGGCCAGCTTTGACATTTAATTGGCTAACATTTCATTCATGCCCCTGCAACAAATTAGATGAGAGCATAATCATCGTTTTCTGCTTGCACCAAAAACGTGCTCTCTTGCATGAAGCCATTCTCATTTGTTTGTGGTCAAATGCAGTGTGCCAACTGCAGTGTGTGTGTCCTGCCGCAAAATGTATTGAAAAGTACTATAAAACGGTAAGTTTAAGGTGTTTCCATGTCTGTACTGTACTTCAATAATGCCACTAATATAGGAACACTCCACATCTCTTAATTCAATTCTGTTTAGTTCCATTAGACTTTAGTCGGATTAAAGTCATCAAAAAATGGCTGTTTATATGTTAGACTCTTATTCAGAGTATTGTCTAAATCATATTAAAATCAGAATATTGGTGTCCATGTAAACGTACTCATTGATGAGCTAATCCCCAGAGTGTGAGTGTGTGTAATGCAGATGTGCTCACGTATGAGATCTTCTCCAAAAAGGTTCTGTCCGATGTGTTCGAAGAGCGAGGAGAGCACCGGCAGCAGAGCCACGGTGGTGTAGTTGATGATCTGCGTGACTCCTTTGGGTTGATTGCGCGTGTGCGTGAACTGACCCTGGTGCAGGTTTTCCATCGTCTTCTCCAGATCCTCTGCTGCGTTATCAAAGAAGGCCCTGAGAGCTGCTTTGACAGAGTCCTGACCGGTCTTCATCACAGTCCTGCACACAAAGCCTTTATGAGTGTTCATCTCATCAACATCTGTGCCCTTCATATTTGGTAACACGTTACAATAGGTTATATTAGATAATGCATTGACTAACATGAACAAACAACGAACAACTCATTGATTACAGTATTTGTTCATTTTATTTAAGGTTAACTAATTAAAATACAGCTGTTTGTTGTTAGGGGCAGCAGTGGGTAGTGATGTTGCCTCACAGCAAGAAGGCTGGGTCAGTTGGCGTTTCTGTGTGGAGTTTGCATGTTCTCCCCGTGTTGGCATGGGTTTCCTCCGGGTGCTCCGGTTTCCCCCACAGTCCAAACACAAGCGCTATAGGGGAATTGATTAACTAAATTGTCCGTAGTGTATGTGTGTGAATTAGAATGTATGGGTGTTTCCCAGTGATGGGTTGCAGCTGGAAGGGCATCCGCTGCATAAAACATATGCTGGATAAGTTGGCAGTTCATTCCACTGTGGTGACTCCAAATTAATTAAGGGACTAAACCGAAAAGAACCACTTATTGTAAAGTGTGACCATACATTTCTGTAATCTCTAGGCCTGTCACGATTAATCATTTCTGCTGTGTGATATATTGGAAACAGAAATCAGATCAATTATTGTGATAATGCATTAATAAATAGACTAACCATAACAATAGGTGAAAAACAATGAATAAAACTATATGCAGCATATTGATAAATAGAAATAAAAATTTTACCCCTGATATTACATACTAGGGCAAAAATAAATGAATTAATTTCCCTGATATTGCCTGGAATACACCTTTTACATTTTGATGATATTTCAGAAATGTGACCAGTGGGAATGTATTTTATTGCCACTGATTATATACTGATTATATCATAGAATAATAATGCAATTAGGTATGAGGACAAATACTTCTCATTCATAAGATTATTTAAATATAAACTTTGACGCTTAGGATAAAATTTAGGAGTTCACTCAATAAATAAAAATGACTCACTATTTACTCAAGTGATCAGATGTATTAATTAAATTTTTGGAAATTGAGATTGATGCATTATCTAAAAGCTTAATAAATAAGTTTAGCATTGATACATAATTTTTACAACTATTTGAAAATCTGAAATCTGGGGGTGCAAAAAAAATACTGAGAAACTAATCTTTCAAGAGTTCACACTTAGCTGATGATTGATTATAAAGCTTGTTTGGCATGCTGTCCTGGGAGAGAGCCCTGAGCTTATGAGATCCTCGAGCCCTGGGCTCCCTCTCGTTTGCAAGGCAAGAGGGGAGTTTGAGCTCAGGTAGATCTCGATGAACTCCCCCGACTTATTTCTGGCTAATAACAGATATAGGATGGCTGAGGAGAGGTGTATTTGCTAGGAGCTTGGCTATAGTATCAATTTGGTGTGCTAAATTTACTTAGGTTGCGTGTTTTTGGGCTGTGGGAGGAAACCGGAGAACCCGGGGAAAACTCACGCGAGCAAAGGAAAAACGAGCAAACTCCACACAGAAATGTCGTCTGGTTTAGTAGGGACATTAACCAGAGACATTCTTGCTGTGAGGCAACAGTGCTAATCACTGGGCCACCGTGTCACCCATCTGGAAAGGAGGGGGAGTAGAGTTGGGTGGGGTTCTTCAAGACAAAGATATTGAGATAAGAAAAACTTGTGAGCTGATGCGGGACCAGCATCAAGTAATCTTAACTGAAAAATAAACAGAGGGTGGGAAATAGAGTGGATTTGATGAGAAACTGAAGTATGAGGTGACATGAAAAAATGGTTGATCCGTTTTGACTGGAAGTGCAAGATTTGGATGTTTATACTGTATCAGTTTTATATTTTCTAAATGCAAATGTTGTCACTGTTTTAGAGCACATTAGCTTATAGATATCCAGTGGTGTAGTGGTTAGTGCATTGACACATGCACTCCGGTGCTCACGGCGACCCGAGTTTGATTCTGCCTTGCGGTCCTATGCCGATCCTTCCCCTCTCTGTGCTTTCCTGTCAATTCTGTCTACTGTTCTTTTTAATAAAGGTGAAAAACCTCCAAAAATTATTATAAAAGAAAAAGTGCAAAATAACTTCATGGAACATGATCTTTACTTAATATTCAGATGACTTTTGTCATACAAGAGAAATAGATCATTTTGACCCATACAATGTAATTTTTGCTATTGCAAAAAATATACCTGTGCAACTCAAGGTTTTGTGCATCAGGATCACATATATTAATTATTATGACAGGCCTGATAACCTCATTACTAGGGCCAGACGGAATCTGCGGACGTTTTTTGCAATTTCTGCAGAGAATTTTTGTAAAAATCTGCGGATTTCTGTGGAATTATTTTGGGAGCATCATAACTAAAACCTTAATATGTGAAATATGTGTAATTTAAAAACTGAATAAATTCAGATTTACACACATTTACTCAAGTAAATAAATAGAATTAATTATGGGCTAAAAATCTGCGGAATTCTGCACGCACAGATTCCGTGTGGGCCTACTCATGACTGTTAATCTAACAGTAGTGAATGTGACTGACCTGGCATCCAGCGTCTGTCCCAGGATGTGCAGGCAGTTGACGATGGACGTGGCATCATTTCCTGACAAAAACACAGCGGCGCTCATCTCACACACACTGATCATCCAAACACACATGCTTTTCACACTCTCTAGCAGCACCTAACTTTAGCTCAAACAGCTTAAAGAGCCAGGCATGAGATGTGTGTTATCAGAGAACAGCACTCACTGAACTCATCAAACAGCATCAGATCCTCTCGGACAGAGATTCAGACAGATTTTTATCATATTTCCAGCTGTTTGAGCTCAGATAAACAGCTTCAGCAGAAAAGACTTCAATCTCTAAACTAGAAAAGAGTCATTATGTCTTTTTCATCTCACAACTTTTTTTCCTACAGTTGCCTGTTCATATCTTGAACTTCACGCAATATTTATTTTATCATCAAATCTTAAACATCCATTTTTTTTTTACAACATGCATGTTTTTCTGGTTCTGTCACTGAAATAGTTGGTAGCAGTTGCATTTCTGATTTATTTCTTACAATTAAAACCATTATTCTCAAAGTTGTTATCTCATACTTGGGAGTTTTTATCTTGTAATTCTAAATAAACATGAAATAATATGAATTGTGAAATAAATAGTCACATTTAAATATAAAATGCCTCAAAACACACACATCAAACCACAAAACACGTTTCCCTTACCAAACAATGAGATCCGGTGTCGCACCAGCACACCCAGCTTACAGAACAGGCTGAGAGTCACGAGAACGAGGAATAAGAAACAATAAATAATAAATACATTTCATAAATCTGTCAGTCTAGAGCAGCTTCAGAGGTTTACCTGGTCACCATCTCCTTCTCTTTATTGGAGGCGTGGCCGCCGCTGCTGATTGGTCGAACAGCAGTGGACAGGAAGTAGAGCCGGTGGTTTTTGAAGTATTGATCTACTAGTGGCAGAACAACCTGGAAATGAGTGAAACAACCATTCTATCAATGCAAAGAAATCAGGGTTCCCACTTTAAGACAAATATTAAATTCCCTGACTAAAAAGCTGAATTTCCATGACATCCAATGTATGTAAAAACAGGCTGCTCTTGTGCTTATGCATTATTAATATACCAACTCTGAAAGTGGAGTAAATAAGCTTTCATTGATGCATATGCTGTTATTTGGCTGAGAAATAACTATTAGAAAAGTTGAAATCTGCAATCCGATATTTTTGTAAATTTATTAATGTAACTAAATTAAAAAACATACTATTAAAATGGTTTTTAGCTTGAAAATAATTTAGTACGACTCTAAAAGCTACTACAACAACAATTAATAATTTACCTCAGATTTTTTTTAATAATCTGAAGTACTTGCTGTTTGTGTGACTACTCCCTCTCCCATGTTTGATAGCTCAATAGTAGTTTTACAAAATATTTTTTTCACTTTTCTGTCATCCACTTTTTAACACCCATTTTTTGAAGTGCTCATTTTGAAGCCAAAGCTCTTAAAATGTACAAAAAAATGCAAACAAAAAATAAAGTATTAAGCAAAAAATAAATAAATGCAAATCTCCGAAAATCGCAAAGCAAAAATTTATTTTTAAGAAAAAAATATAATTTTTGCTAACAAAAATAAAGAACTGCAAAGGGAAAATTAAGTCTTGAGAATAAAAAAGAAAATTTGCAAACAAAAAAAAGCTGCATTTGCAATAAAAAAACCTTTATATATATATATATATATGCAAAACATTTTTATAGCATTGCCTTTAAAACCTGTCCAGTCAGTTGTTGTGCTCATTTTTTATTTGCTTTTTAGTCAGCTGTGACTTTGTGATGCTGTTTTCACTTTGCATTTCACATTTCTAAGCGTTTCACTTTGTGGCCCTGATTGGACAAGGGGGCGGAGTCAAAACTTGGGCGTTTACGGCAGGCCTCCATTTAAGTGACGTCATCATTTGCTTGCCAATCGCCATAAAACTTTGAAAGAAGAAGAAGCAGAAGCATGGATGAGCAGAGGCACACGAGAGAAGTTCAGGTATGTCTAATTGATGGTTTAATTTTATTTGCCTTCTTTCAAAGTTTTATGGCGGTTGGCAAGCACATGGTGACGTCACTTTAATGGAGGCAGGTTCGGGCCTGCCGTAAACGCCAAAGTTTTGACTCCGCCCCCTTGTCAAATCACCACAAAGTAAAAGGAGCAGAATTGTAAAGTGCAAAGTTAAAACACCATCACAAACTCACGGTTGACTAAAAAGCTAATCAAAATGAGCATTGCAATCGACTGGACGAGTTTAAAGGTATAAAAATGTTTTGCAAATATAAATATAGTTTTTTTATTGCAAATGCAGCTTTTTTGTTTGCAAATGTTATTTTTATTCTCAAAACTTAATTTTCCCTTTGCAGTTCTTTATTTTTGTTAGCAAACATTTTTTTCTCAAAAATTAATTTTTGCTTTACGATTTTTGGAGATTTGCAATTATATATTTATTTTTTACTTAATACTTTATTTTTTTGTTTGCAAAAATGTCTTATTCTGCAAGTATATATGGCCCTAGATTGACTTCATAGACATGTCTGGTTTACTTAACAGATACAACTGTTATGATGACTGTGAAAGTGAAGGGAAAACCACTGAAAAATAGCCTAACCATATAGGTGTAAAATAACAACAAAAAAGCACAAATACATACAGGGCTCAACATACATAACATACATTCCCCACAAATCTCTCATTTAAATTAATATTATCTATAGGAAGCTTTACAATATTATATATATATATATATATTATAGACAGTACTAAAGCCAAATCTGGAGCTAATCTGACAAAATAGCTTACTGTAACGGTCCAAAAATTTAGTAGCCCAAATATATATGATATAGAAAAATATTAAATACAATAATCAAGAGAAACAAAAATATATCTAAAATGTTGTTGACATTTTGTAGATTATAATTAGTTTTTGCAATATTTTACTTGAATTTAAAATGTATTATCTTTCTATTTCTAAAGATATTCGGTGACTGAAATATTATTTTAATACATATATTTGTTTAATGAATCTGTTTTGTTTCAATACACCAAAATATATGACCTATATTCACTGAGAATAAATATAAAAATATAAATTTTCAAAAGGAGGTGTATTAATGTATGCTGAGCACTGTGTATATTAATAAATATAAATCTATAAAAACTAAATATAATATAACATAAAAAGTACAATTTAAAGCACAAACAAAAATCCCTGATATTACATGGCTTGAAAAATAAAATATAAAAATTCCCTGACTTTATCAGGAATAACCTTTTAAAATTCCATATTGCAGAAATCCCATAACCCGAGGGAATTAATAATGAAACTGAAATGAAGTATGTGAGAGTGAACCAGACCTTCCCGAAGAACTTGACCTGCTGCTCATGAGGGATTTTCTCTCCTTTTGGTCGTATTCCTGCATCTGAAATAAAGATGAGCAGCTCATGTCATGATGATGATGATGATGATTACACAAAGATGGACTAAGACATTAAAGTGAGAGTCTCACCAAACTCTAGCATGTGTCCATGAGCTTCATCCACATACGTGATCAGCTGCTGTAGAAACGTGTAGGCGAAGCGTTTCTCTATGGATGGAGTGTCCAGATCCTGTTCTTTCATAGCCCTGATCACACACACACACACAAAGATTTGCTTTTGTGAATTGTGGGGACATCCCATAGGCGTAATGGATTGTATACTGTACAAACTCTACTTTATATCTTCCTACACCATTGCTATACCTAACACCACACCTTACAAAAAGACTTTGCATTTTTAAACAAATAAAATAAAAGAAACTCTAACTCTGTATGATTTACCAGCTTTTTGAAAAATGGGGACATGTGTAATGGCAATAAATTGAGGAAAAGTGACAGTACAGACATTAAAACATGTTACAGAAGTTTCTGCTTCAAATTAACATTAATCTTACATTAATCTTATGCAAACATTGACAACCCTTTTTCATAATGTGCAGGAAAAAATACAGTACATTTAATAAACAAATGCAGTCTTTTATCAACTTTTATCAGATAAAAACAGATGAGGTTTTACACAAATATGCACGTTATTTCAAAATTTCTAAACATTTATTAATGAGAAATCAATTCCTCCTGTATTTTGCAGAGACACATATTCACTCACTGGCCACTTTATTAGGTACACCTTACAAGTACCGGGTTGGATCCCCTTTTGCCTTCAGAACTGCCTTAATCCTCTGTGGCATAGATTCAACAAGGTACTGGAAATATTCCTCAGAGATTTTGCTCCATATTGACATGATAGCATCACGCAGTTGCTGCAGATTTGTCGGCTGCACATCCATGATGCCAATCTCCCATTCCACCACATCCCAAACGCGCTCTATTGGATTGAGTTCTGGTGTCTGTGGAGGCCATTTGAGTATAGTGAACCCATTGTCATGTTCAAGAAACCAGTCTGAGATGATTCACGCTTTATGACATGGTGCATTATCCTGCTGGAAGTAGCCATCAGAATATGGAGACATTGTGGTCATAAAGGGATGGACATGGCAGACCTCGGTTGTATCAAGTGGTAATTTGAGTTACTGTTGCCTTTCTATCAGCTGAACCAGGCTGGCCATTGTCCTCTGACATCAACAAGGCATTTGCGTCCACAGAACTGCTGCTCACTGGATATTTCCTCTTTTTGTACCATTCTCTGTAAACCCTAGAGATGGTTGTGCATGAAAATCCCAGTAGATCAGCAGTTTCTGAAATACTCAGACCAGCCCGTCTGGCACTAACAACCATGCCACGTTCAAAGTCACTTAAATCCCCTTTCTTCCCCATTCTGATGCTCGCTTTGAACAGCAGCAGATCATCTTGACCATGTCTACATGCCTAAATGCATTGAGTTGCTGCCATGTGATTGGTTGATTAGAAATTTGCATTAACATTAACAAGCCATTGTACCTAATAAAGTGGCCGGTGAGTCTCTCTCTCTCTCTCTCTCTATACATATGCACATTTGTCTGTCCATACAGCTTGAAAAATATATATATAAACAAACAGGGCTTTACTTTAACTTTTTTGATCACCAGCCACTGTGGCTAATAGATTTCCAACATTACTAGCCACTCGCCAATTTCACTAGCCACACTTTTCTTGTTGGGAAAATATATTTTATATGCATAAAATTGACTGACACGCTAAAATGACTCAGTGTGCATGAGCAAATGGGTGGTGTCTCAATACAATCAGTTTTTATTTCACAGGACTTTTCAGGGCTCAAAATTAAATATTTATCAAATTTATCTCTGACCACGCCAAATAAGTATTTCTTAGCCACAATTTTTGTATGTGTCAAAACAAGGAAAATATAGCTGTATAGGTGCACTGTTTAATTCAACAAAACTTTTCTTTAAAAAAAATAATTATTGTCATGTCTAAAATATGTGCAGTAATCTGTCCTGGCTAACAGTCCCAGATCACCAGTTAACTTCACATAAACGGGGAGTAATCTCCTGTTAAAGCAGTGTTATTGTAAAAAATATAATTAAAGCATGTTAACAAAAATAACTGTAAGCAAAAGAAAGCAGGTGAAACATACCGTGTTTGATAATGAAAGAATGATTATGCGCACAGATAATATAGGCCTGTTAATAATCTGTTCAAATAATGCTGCTGCTTACTAAAGAATGTGTGTATTTCTTTTTTTTTTTTTTTAATCTTGAGCTTTTGAAAGCAGCAGGACTGTGGGTGCACGATCATCGATCTTTGCTCAGTCTATTTCAAAGGGAACCGATCGCACCAGTTACGCTTCCTCTAGGCACGGTTCCTTCACGCAAGTAAACGAGAGTCGCGCGTATCACATCATCGTAGCGTGTGAGTGATCATCCTCTCATTCGGTATTTACCTGCTTTCTGCTCGCGCGTACACAGTTATTTTAGTCGTGCTGCTTCTCGATTGTAAGACCACATTTGCACGAATATTGGGCCATGCTTATTTCCAAACCCTGCTTTTAAGAAAACTACAATTCAAAAATTATTTCCAATCAGCCAAAGTGGCTAGTGGAGGTGTCTGTCCAAGCCTCCAGAGCTGAAATCTACCCGCATTTGGCGGGTGTTAATGTAAAGCCCTGTGTGTATATATATATATATAT